>JAVIAB010000106.1:73115204-73246128 GCA_032433765.1 Megaustenia siamemsis | reverse complement strand
CCGATACTCAAGAAAGCTGTAATCGGAGAGAGAGTACAGCCCGATACTCAAGAAAGTTGTAATCGGAGAGAGAGTACAGCCCGATACAAGAAAGCTGTAATCGGAGAGAGAGTACAGCCCCGATACTCAAGAAAAGCTGTAATCGGAGAGAGGAGTACAGCCCGATACCCAAAAAGTTGTAATCGGAGAGAGAGTACAGCCCGATACTCAAGAAAGTTGTAATCGGAGAGAGAGTACAGCCCGATACTCAAGAAAGTTGTAATCGGAGACAGAGTACAGCCCGATACCCAAGAAAGCTGTAATCGGAGAGAGAGTACAGCCCGATACTCAAGAAAGCTGTAATCGGAGAGAGAGTACAGCCCGATACTCAAGAAAGCTGTAATCGGAGAGAGAGTACAGCCCGATACTCAAGAAAGCTGTAATCGGAGAGAGAGTACAGCCCGCTACCCAAGAAAGCTGTAAACGAAGAGAGAGAGAGTACAACCCGCTACCCAAGAAAATGGCCGCGCCGCGGATATTTAGCACGAAAGACGCAAATATCATAGTATTACTGCAAACAACATCACAACGCAACTTTGCCCATTTAACGCCCTTTTAAGGACGGATGACAACGAGGTCAATCAATTCCTTTAGTATTCATCCGGTGAACGTAAAAAAGAAAAATAAGAAAATGAGATAAAAAGTAAAAAAGTAAAAGTACCCCGTCACGCCAAGTGGCGTATAAGGAATCTGGTGTTAGTGGCCATCAATTTTACAGACCTTCGGCACATGATTTATGGGGTAATGTTGTCGGTATTACGCCCGTGCCGCTTTACTTTCCAGAAAAAAATCCGGTACCCATTATAGGCTGGTGAACCAGGAAGCCGTCGGTTGGGATCAAACCCTACCTCTTGTCCTTTGTAGTCCAGTTCACTAACCACTGAGCTATCGCGGCTCCCTAAAATGAGATAAGTGCTCCTATATTTTTATTTAATAATATGAACAATATTTTATCTATTGCTTTAAAAAAAAACATCAGAAAGAATCAATCAACATTTTTCGGGCACATCATGAGAAGAGGAAAGTTGGAATACTTGGTTACAACTGGCAAAATAAAACGAAAGAGAGATCGCGGGCGACAAAGAGAGAAAATACTGGATAGCTTGGTGTCATGGCATGGAAAACAGTCAACAACAGAACTGATACGATGCACTGTAGATAGAAGATTGTGGAGGGACATGATCACCTACGCCAACGGTATGGCACATGATTGCTTTTAAATTTAATTTTGAACCTCTTTGTTTCTGTATAATTACCTAGGTCCCAAGTAGAAGGTCATTTTAAGCCGTAACTTGAATTGTTGTATGTCGGTTTTTTTCTTTACCACCGTGAAGCTGTAAATATACCCCCTCCCCCTCTCTTTCTCTTCTCTCTCCTCTCCTCCCCCCCCCCCCCAGCTTTTCCTTCTGTGTCCGACCTAAAAATAAAGAAAACACAGCTGTCCACTTTTAAAGAGCGCGGTACTCATTGTTGAGAACTATGCGGAACGATACAGCAGTGATACTAATATAATTATCTGTCTACAAGAATTTACTTCTATCTTTATTGTATTAGGCAAAATTACGGCTAAAAACGTATCCAATTAATTAATTTAAATAAAAAAAAAAAAAGTAAAGTACCCCCTTCACGCCAAGTGCCGTATAGAGAATATGGTGTTAGTGACAATAATTTTTACAGACCTTCGGCACATGATTTTTGGGGTAATGTGGTCGGTATTGACTTGTCCATGTTTGTGAAGTTTTTTCGGCTTATTTTTTTACAGTATGGGATAGCCAGTCCCATGCCTAACCCTCCTTTCTCGCCTCTTACGAACATGCCTGGTAGGGTACAGCGCCGCTATTCTTTACTCCCTTTTCGGGCCCCGGCAGCGCACGGCGAATATCTGACTATACGTCACAATCTTACATATATCTGGGCAGTAATATAGATAAAGAGGGAGGAACAGAAAACAATACCAAATATTTATGATGGTTTTCGCCAGGATCGGTGAACAGAAACCATTCAGTCCCTACACCACCTTTTCGTGGTGCCTCTAGAAACATACTAACAAGTCTAGTCAGGCCAAGTGAGTAGAAATCTCGTTTATGTCTTACCCATACCTATGATCGTTAATGTCTTACTTATACCTATGCTCGTTTATGTCTTACTCATATTTATGCTCGTTTATATCTTACTCATATCAATGCTCGTTTATGTCTACTCTTACCTATGCTCGTTTATATCATACCCATACTATGCTCGTTTATGTCTTACTTGTCTATGCTCGTTTATGTACTCTTAGCTATGCTCGTTTATATCATACCCATACCTATGCTCGTTTATATCTTACTCATATCAATGCTCGTTTATGTCTACTCTTACCTATGCTCGTTTATATCATACCCATACCTATGCTCGTTTATGTCTTACTTGTATCTATGCTCGCTTATGTCTACTCTTACCTATGTCATACCCATACCTATGCTCGTTTATATCTTTTTCATACCTATGATCGTTTATGTCTTATTTATATCTAAGCTCGTTTATGTCTACTCTTATCTATGCTCGTTTATGTCTTGTAAATATCTAACTTGTACAGGAAATCGAAGTGCAAGAAGGAAAGGTTGAACTCAAAAGGACCCTTGGTCTGACTGGGGCTTCATCCCTTGTCATTGGATCGATCTAGGTAGGTTATTTGTTGTGACTGTCCCGCTTTGCTGGTTCTTGTCAGAGAAGATGGTAATTTTCCTCCTATGCGAAGAGAGTGCATCTAGTAGTATATACAGATGTTTTAGTTCGACAAATCTTACTACTTTGAGATAAGCGCAAACATAAAATATCTAATTATTCTTCTTCTACTCGTGGAGCATAGGTCTTCAACAAACACTTTCCAAGCCGTTCTGTTTCTTGCCAATCTTTTTAGATCATTCCATGTCTTTCCCACCATCTTCATCTCTACTTCGATCTGTCTTCTCCAAGAATTCCTTGGTCTTCTTCGTTGTCTTTTTCCCTGGGGATTCCAAAACAGGGCCTGTTGTGTAATGCTCTCAGTTGACTTCTGCAGTGTGTGTTCTATCCAGCGCCATCGTTAATTAACATAATGAACATATTAAATATCTCGCGAGGCTCGAGTTCATCTGCAGAAAACGTCTCAAATAAACATAAAATGATATTAAAACATAAACCTATAGACAGACAAGTTGTTGTTGACGGAATGCCATGAGTTGATGCGGGCAGGGTGCCCTTTGACATCATTGATGTGGCGGAACGTAATGGCTTTCTTGACATTCCCGGCTCTTACTGGAGTTGGAGTTCGTCTTTCCCAGGCTACGCTGGGAAACTACTAGTCCAGCCAGAGGTGCTGCAACTCTAGGTCTTCTATATCAGTAACAGCCACTACTACAGGGAACACGGCGATCGTAGCTTCTGTTAGCCAGCTGTTTTGACGCAGGCTGTTACCAGAGGAGACCACGAGGAAGTGAACTGCCAGTTCTTGGTCAGTTGATGGTGCGCCGACCCTGCTAATGCGACTGCAGGTCGCAGGCGTGCCTGTTCCCCCTGTAGAAAGATAAGACAAATTGCGACGTTTTAGCGAAAGCCTTCATCAGGTAAATAACAAGTATTTATACTTTATACAAAAACACGTTAGAGAAAGTGCTGCTCTAAAACAAATATAACTACACAAGTAAAACACTGATATTGGGTGGGGGGGGGGGGGGGGGGCCTAAGACTTCGTTAGTCAGACTCTGTAAAACAGATGTGTTACTATGAGATCAGGCAGAAAAATATCTTGATCAGTTATAGATTGATCCTAAAAGGTGGGATAACTTATGCTCCCCAATGGTGGAATAACTTTCGCTACCCCAAAGGTGGGATAATTCCTGCTTCCCAAAAGATTGGCAAACGTCTGCTACCCAAAAGTGGGATAACTTCTGCTCCCCAAAGTGGGATAACTTCTGCTCCCCAAAGATGGAATAACTTTTCTCATCAAAAGTGGGATAGCTTCTGCTCCCAAAAGGTGGAATAACTTCTTCTCATCAAAGGTGGGGTTACATCTGCTCCCCAAAGGTGGATAACTTCTGCTCCCAAAGGTGAAAAAACATCTGCCCCAAGGTGGGATAACTCTTGCTCCCCAAAGGTGGGATAACTTCTCATCAAAGGTGGGATAACCTCTGCTCCCCAAAGGTGGAAAAACTTCTGCTCCCCAAAGGTGGAATAACTTCAGCTCCCAAAGGTGGAATAACTTCTGCTCCCCAAATGTGGAATAATTTCTGCACCCAAAGTTGGGATAACTTCAGCTCACCAAAGGTGCAATAACTTCTTCTTATCAAAGGTGGAATAATTTCTGCTCCCAAAAGGTGGAATAATGTCTGCTCCCAAAATGTGGAATAATTTCTGCTCCTCAAAGGTGGAATAATTTCTGCTCCCAAAAGGTGGAATAATTTCTGCTCCCAAAATGTGGAATAATTTAGGCTCCTCATAAGTGGAATAATTTCTGCTCCTCAAAGGTGGAATAATTTCTGCTCCTCAAAGGTGGAATAATTTCTGCTCCTCAAAGGTGAAATAATTTCTGTTCCCAAAGGTGGAATAACTTCTGCTCCCAAAAGGTGGAATAATTTCTGTTCCCCAAAGGTGGAATAATTTCTGCTACCAAAAGGTGGAATAATTTAGGCTCCTCAAAGGTGGAATAATTCTGTTCCCCAAAGGTGGAATAATTTCTGTTCCCCAAGGTGGAATAATTTCTGTTCCCAAAGATGGAATAATTTCTCCTCCCAAAAGGTGGAATAATTTCTGCTCCCAAAAGTTGGAATAATTTCTGCTCCCAAAGGTGGAATAATTTAGTCTCCTCAAAGGTGGAATAATTTCTGCTCCCCAAAGGTGGAACAATTTCTGCTCCCCAAAGGTGGAACAATTTCTACTCCCAAAGGTGGATATTTCTGTTTCCGAAGGTGGGATATTTCTGTTTCCCGAAGGTGGGATATTTCTGTTTCCGAAGGTGGGATATTCTGTTTCCCGAAGGTGGGATATTTCTGTTTCCCGAAGGTGGGATATATCTGTTTCCCGAAGGTGGGATATTTCTGTTTCCCGAAGGTGGGATAACTTCAGTTCACCAAAGGTGCAATAACTTCTTTTTATCAAAGGTGGAATAATTTCTGCTCCCAAAAGGTGGAATAATGTCTGCTCCCAAAATGTGGAATAATTTCTGCTCCTCAAAGGTGGAATAATTTCTGCTCCCAAAAGGTGGAATAATTTCTGCTCCCAAAATGTGGAATATTTAGGCTCCTCATAAGTGGAATAATTTCTGCTCCTCAAAGGTGGAATAATTTCTGCTCCTCAAAGGTGGAATAATTCTGTTCCCCAAAGATGGAATAATTTCTCCTCCTAAAAGGTGGAATAATTTCTGCTCCCAAAAGGTGGAATAATTTCTGCTCCAAAAGGTGGAATAATTTAGTCTCCTCAAAGGTGGAATAATTTATGCTCCCCAAAGGTGGAACAATTCTACTCCCCAAAGGTGGGATATTTCTGTTTCCGAAGGTGGGATATTTCTGTTTCCCAAAGTGAGATATTTCTGTTTCCGAAGGTGGGATATTTCTGTTTCCCGAAGGTGGGATATTTCTGTTTCCCGAAGGTGGGATATATCTGTTTCCCGAAGGTGGGATATTTATGTTTCCCGAAGGTGGGATATTTCTGTTTCCGAAGGTGGGATAACTTCAGCTCACCAAAGGTGCAATAACTTCTTCTTATCAAAGGTGGAATAATTTCTGCTCAAAATGCTCCCAAAATGTTGGAATAATGTCTGCTCCCAAAATGTGGAATAATTTCTGCTCCTCAAAGGTGGAATAATTTCTGCTCCAAAAGGTGGAATAATTTCTGCTCCCAAAATGTGGAATAAATTTAGGCTCCTCATAAGTGGAATAATTTCTGCTCCTCAAAGGTGGAATAATTTCTGCTCCTCAAAGGTGGAATAATTTCTGCTCCTCAAAGGTGGAATAATTTCTGTTCCCCAAAGGTGGAATAACTTCTGCTCCCAAAAGGTGGAATAATTTCTGTTCCCCAAAGGTGGAATAATTCTGCTCCCAAAAGGTGGAATATTTAGGCTCCTCAAAGGTGGAATAATTTCTGTTCCCAAAGGTGGAATAATTTCTGTTCCCCAAAGGTGGAATAATTTCTGTTCCCTAAAGATAGAATAATTTCTCCTCCTAAAAGGTGGAATAATTTCTGCTCCCAAAAGGTGGAATAATTTCTGCTCCCCAAAGGTGGAATAATTTCTGCTCCCCAAAGGTGGAACAATTTCTACTTCCCAAAGGTGGGATATTTCTGTTTCCCGAAGGTGGGATATTTCTGTTTCCCGAAGGTGGGATATATCTGTTTCCCGAAGGTGGGATATTTCTGTTTCCCGAAGGTGGGATATTTCTGTTTCCCGAAGGTGGGATATTTCTGTTTCCCGAAGGTGGGATATTTCTGTTCCACGAAGGTGGGATATTTCTTCTCCCAAAGCTGAAATAACCTATACTCCCCAAAGCTGAAATAACCTATACTCCCAAAAGTTGAAATAACCTACACTCTCCAAAGTTGAAATAGCCAAGACTCCCCAAAGTTCAAATAACCTATACTCCCCAAAGATTGACTGGCTTCTGGTTCCCATATACCGTATATTTCTAGTCAAGGAACTGTACATTCTGTGTCATAATATAATAAATTAACATTAAGCATTTTGACTATTTGTTGTCGTAATGAGTAACTCAACAATATCATGTTTACCACTATGGGGCTGCATCAAGTACCGTGATGTATGTTGAGTTAATAATCGTTAAATATTAATTTGAATTTGACAATTTTCAGCTTCAGATAGTTCATTACTTATTTACGTGTTTATATCTTGTTATGTATGTCACGTAACAATGCCCTGCCGTGCTGCTACGGACACAGTGTAATCTTGATATTTAATTACGCCGTGTTCGGTAAACAAAATTTATTTTTGCGTCGGAGAAATGTGTTGGACGTCCTGGCACAAGCGATACCTGTTGCATCTTTAAAGCCGGATAATTATACAGGTTTTCTTTGATTGTATCTAGGAGGACAGTAATTAAATCTGGCCGTGTCATGTCGGTGGCTATGGTAACAAACTAATCATGGAATGGGATGAACATATTGTACAGCGTGTCCACAAAATAATTCACCTTTTTTCAATAAATTATTGTCAGTCCTCTCATGTTATATGAGGATCCTTTTTAAACCAAAGGTAATGTGATATCTCTTGGAGAATTCTTGGAGAACTCTTGGAGAATTCTCTGTGGAATTCTTGGAGAAGAAAGATGAAAGCAGAGATGAAGATGATGGGGAAGACATGAAAGGATATTAAAAGAATGGCAAGAAACAGAACGGCTTTGAAAGTGCTTGTTGAATACATAGACTCCACAGGGAGCTGAAAGGTAGAAGAAGAAAATAATGTAATATCTCACAGTTTTGTATCCTACCTTACAAAGATTCAACTGTTTTTTTTTTTCAACTGATATTGGATTTTTTCTGGGAAAGTAAAGTGGCACGGGCATAATACAAGATACACATTACCCCAAAAATCATGTGCCGAAGGTCTGTAAAAATTATGGTCACTAACACCATATTCCCTATACGTCACTTGTCGTAATGGGACATTTCAGTCCTTCAAGTGCGTGATGTTGTATGCTTTTTTTTCTTCTCTAGATAAACCTCATTTTTGTTACTTTCTATAATGTAGTTAAATCTTGGTTCATTTCTCGTAGAGGTACGCGATAGTTCAGTGGCCAGTGAACTGCCTACTAACCTCCTTGAGGTTCGCTTATTCGATTCTCTTCTCATCGACGACTTTCAGCTTCAGCCTTCCTTGAGTACCGATTTTTTTTTCTGGAAAGAAATTTGGACGGGCGTAATGCTGACCACATTTTCTTTCGTTCCCCAGCTTTTACCTCTGACTATTTCCCTAGAAACAAGGTATTAACCCGTGTGTTAACCAGTTTTTCCCTGACAGCTGTGTGCACAGGGGTCTCTCGCCGCACAGGCAGATAACTCCGTTTTCGGAGATACTTGTTTTTTCCCGTCGAGGAGTAAAAGACGTTTCAAGCCGGGACTTGCTGCTGAGACCAGGAGTGGTTGCCGGAGAGAGAAATTATGACCAAAAATCCCAACTGGTGCCGCCGGGATTTGAATTATCTCGAGACTGTTATCATAATCATCATCATCATCATCAAGTACCGGGCCTGTTGGCGTAGGTGATCAGTCTCTCCACAACTTTCGATCTCGACAGTTATTTATCATTTCTGTTGTTGACTTTCTGTCAAGCCATTCTCTTAAGCTGTCTGGTATGTTTTTCTCTTTGCTTCCCTCTATCTCTTTGTCCCTAATTTTCCAGTTGTTATAATATATTCCAGTTGTTCTCTTCTCATTACATGGCCAAAAATGATGATTGTTTCTTCCTAATATTGGAAATTAGCTCTCTTTTTGCTTTGACCTCTCTCAGAACATTTTCATTACTCTTCTTAGCTGTCCATGGTATTCTCAACATTCTTCTGTAAAACCACATTTCTACAGACTCCAGTGATTTTCTCATCTGTTGTCCTATTGTCCATATCCGTATGTTAAGACAGGCTCTACATAACATTTAAGAACTCTTTTTCTTGTTTCTATTGTCAAAATGGTTGTCATAGTGTCTTCCTCAGTTTTTGGAAAGCTGCTCTTCCTGATCCATTCTGCATCTCACCTCTTTTGTACATCTTCCGTCTGAGGTTAACAAAGTTCCCAAATATTTAAATTCATTTACCTGTTTTAATATTGTTCCACTTGTATATTATTTTGCAATGAGGTTATGTATTTTTCTTTGTTGTTACCATTACTTCTGTCTTTTTGCTATTAAGGCTGAGTCCTTTATTTTTGCTTTCTTTCACTATAATGTCTAACATTTCTTGTGTTCTCCTATACTGACCACATTACCCCTCAAAATAATGTACCGACACGAAGGTTATTAAAAGTAATATGGGCACTAACAGCACATTCTCTATACGCCAAATAGCGTGACTGGGCTCTTGTTTTCTTCTTCTCAAATGTCTCATGTTTGTGTTATGTGTCCTATGCTTTTGTTTGTTTCTGAGCATTGACGTATGTACGTTGGCCAACACGTCATTTTTATTTATTTATTTATTCAGGAGAACTTGTCATAACCCACCCTGTCCACCTCGTCCCCGCTCACCAGCTTTACCGAGAGAAAAAAGATCTGAAGTCGGATGTACCGTGCTTCTAGTGAAGAACTAAGTGTAGCAGGATAAAAGGACACAATAAAAAAATAAAGTAAAGTACCCCCGTCACGCCAAGTGGCGTATAGGGAATATGGTGTTAGTGACCATAAATTTTACAGACCTTCGGCACATGATTTTTGGGGTAATGTGGTCGGTATTACGCCCATGCCGCTTTACTTTCCCATAAAAAAATCAGGTACCCATTAAAGGCTGGGTGAACCGGAAGCCATCGGTTTGGATCGAACCCTACCTCTTGTCCTTTGTAGTCCAGTTCACTAACCACTGAGCTATCGCGGCTCCCTAAAGGACACAATACTCAATATAATAAAGTGAACAAAATAACAGAAATACTGACAAAACAATAACTTATTTCCAGGCTCGGGCATCTTCGTCTCTCCCAAGGTGTCCTGCAAGCGACTGGCTCCGTGGGTCTGTGTTTGGTTGTCTGGGTCGTTACGGGTATAGTGCAGCTGGGAAGTAAGTAGCACCAGACATATTATCATCATCATCATGTGCAATCATAATCATCACTTTGACGTAAATAATTCACAAGAGTGATTCACATATAATGTAATGTATTATAGCATGACCTATTTTGTTTTTATGGAAGTGTGGATTTAACACCCCCTCCCCCCTTCCTCCATTTACGCGACTCCACATCACACAGTTCTACTGTGAAGGAATGGGGAACGTACCAAACACCAGTGGACAAAGAGATACAACGAAGACGATGGCGCTGGATAGGGCACACACTGCGGAAGTCAAGTTAAGAGTATTACACAACAGGCCTTTTTTGGAATCCTCAGAGAAAGAAATAAAGAGAAAGACCAAAATATTCTTGGAGAAGACAGACGGAAGAAAGGATGATGAAGATGTGAAGGGAAGACATGGAACGATCTTAAAAGAATGGCAAGAAACAGGACGACTTGGAAAGTGTTTGTTGAAGACCTATGCTCCACAGGGAGGTGAAAGGTAGAAGAAGAAGAAGGAGAAGACACCACGCAGTTTGTCTATCACTGTTACTTTAGTTGATTTGCTCATTTGTTTCTTTCCAGAAAGACGAAATGCACATGCTACTTCTTTTAAACTTTCAAAGTAATCAGAAAAAAGCTGAATCTTAAAGTTTTAAAACTTTTCATCATTATCATCATCATCATCATCATCATCATCATCATCATCATCATCATCATCAATCATCATCATTTCCATCATTATCATGTGCCATACTGGTTGGCGAAGGCGATCATGTCCTTCCACAATTTCTATCTACAGTGCATCGTATCAGTTCTGTTGTTGACTGTTTTCCATGCCATGACACCAAGCTATCCACTACTTTCTCTCTTTGTCGCCCGCAATCTCTCTTTCCTTTTTTTTTTTTTGCTTATTGTAACCAAGTATGCCAACTTTCTTCTTCTCATGATGTGCCCGAAAAATGTTGATTGTTTCTTTATGATGTTTTTTTGGAGCTGCCTTTTTGTGTTGGCCTCCTTGAAAATTTCCTCATGGGTTAAAACCTTATTTAGGTAACAATTCAATACTGCATCACCATATAATCTCTGATTTTAAAAATCTATGATCTGTTTGTGTTGTGAGCGCTAACTGCTGAAATGTAATTGATGCATAAGCATTGACTTTAGCTAAACATTATTGTTGTGTGCCTGGTTGAAACCACTTCCATACAATATCACTTTTAAGAGGGAGTGCAAGAGAGTGCAAGGTTCTAAACGTCTTTATCCATAAATGCTGCAAAATTTCAGTGATTATAGCTAAAATGTTACTTTGAGATGAAAACATGCAGCTGTGATCAATTCGGTGTCAAAACAAGAGGGGAAAGACATAACTGTTAGTTTGGGTACAACTGGTGGATAGAAAAAAGGGATATAGCTGTGTTAGTTTGGTTAGAGCTGACGGATATAAGGAAGGGACATAGCTGTATTAGTTTAGGTAGAGCTGACGGATACAAAAAATAGGCATAGCTGTGTTAGTTGGAGTACAGCTGGGGAATAGAAGGAATGGGCATAGCTGTATTAGTTTGAGTAGAGCTGGGGAATAGAAGGAATGGGCATAGCTGTATTAGTTTGAGTAGAGCTGGGGAATAGAAGGAATGGGCATAGCTGTGTTAGTTGGAGTAGAGCTGGGGAGTAGAAGGAATGGGCATTGCTGTATTAGTTTGAGTATTGCTGATGGATAGAAGGAATGGACATTACTGTGTTAGTTTGAGTAGAGCTGGGGAGTAGAAGGAATGGACATTACTGTGTTAGTTGGGTAGAGCTGGTGAATAAAATGAAGAAAATAAAAAATTTGTAAAAATACATTTTAATTGCATCCACAAAACAATCCGACGTCGAGCTCTTATAGAGGAAAGTAACAAAAACATCGGCACCAACAACAACAACACCAGCACCAACAACAACACCAACACCAACACCAACACCAACACCAACTACAACAAACATCAAGAATAACAACAACATCAGCCACAAAAGCAATAACACCAACACCAGCTGCAACAAAATTCAAGAACAACAACAACATCAGTCACAAAAGCAATAACACAAAACCAGCTGCAACAAACATCAAGAACAACAACAACATCAGTCACAAAAGCAATAACACCAACACCAACTACAACAAACATCAAGCACAACAACAACATCAGCCACAAAAGCGCCAACAACTTAACAACAGCACCACCACCAACAACAACATCATAAAAAATAGTAACAACAACAATAACAACAACAATAATATCAGGAACAACAGCTCCAGCTCCAACAGCAACAACAACATGAGGAGCAAATGTAGAAACAAAAAACAACAACATCAGCAACAGCACCACCACCAACAACAACAGCAGAAACAACAACGCAAACAACAACATCAGCAATAAAAGAACACCAACAACAACATCAGCAGCAACAATACCAGAAAGGACAACATAACCTTAAACATTTGTACACGTCCACAATCAATGTCATTTTCTGCAACAACAGTACTAGAAACAAGAACAACAAACATTAGCAACAACAGCACTAGTAACAACAGTACAAATAACACTAACAAAAAACATTCAACCTCAAATATTTGTTCACGTCCACAAGAAAATGCAATTTTCAACAACAACAACAGCACTGGCAGTAACAAAAACAACAACAACAACAGCACTAGCTATAAGAACACCACTATCCAAAACCACAGCACTAACAGCAACAACCTCAGCTATACCAGCAAGTACATCAGCAAGAACAACATCAGCAAGAACATCACCAACAACAACATCAACAAGAACACCACCAACAACAACATCAGCATCAGCAAGAACAGCACCAACAACATCAGCAAGAAAATTACCAACAACAACATCAGCAAAAACATCACCAACAATAACATCAACAAGAACACCACCAACAACAACATCAGCATCAGCAAGAACAGCACCAACAACATCAGCAAGAAAATTACCAACAACAACATCAGCAAAAACATCACCAACAATAACATCAACAAGAACACCACCAACAACAACATCAGCATCAGCAAGAACAGCATCAACAACATCAGCAAGAAAATTACCAGCAAAAACATCACCAACAACATCAACAAGAAAATTAACAGCAAAAACATCACCAACAACATCAGCAGGAACATTACCACCAACAACATCAGCAAGAACATCACCAATAACAACATCAGCAAGAACATCACCAACAACAACATCAGCAAGAACATCACCAACAATAACATCAGCAATAACGGCACCAACAACATCAGCAAGAACATCACCAACAACAACATCAGCAAAAACATCACCAACAACATCAGCAAGAACATTACCACCAACAACATCAGCAAGAACATCACCAACAACAACATCAGCAAGAACATCACCAACAACAACATCAGCAAGAACATCACCAACAACAACATCAGCAAGAACATCACCAACAACAACATCAGCAAGAACATCACCAACAATAACATTAGCAAGAAAATTACCAATAACATCTGCAAGAACATCACCAACAACATGAACAAGAAAATCACCAACAACAACATCAGCAAGAACATCACCAACAACATCAGCAAGAACATTACCAGCAACATCAGCAAGAACATCACCAACAACAACATCAGCAAGAACATTACCAACAACAAACATTTGTATATGCCCGCAACAAAATGTCATTTTCAACAACAAACACACTTTACATGTGTATCATATCTGCCCACAGCTGCCCTCTGCTATGCGGAGTTGGGCACCATCATTCCCAAGTCCGGGGGAACGTATGCCTACCTACGTTTGGGCTTGGGCAACCCACTGGCTTTCTTGTCAGCTCTCACGGTAATTTATGCATTCTTATTTGTCAGCCTATTTTGCTTTATAATTAATATATAATTAATATTACTCTACTTTAATTTTCATTATTTTACCCATGCTCATTTATCCATCCATTTATCCATCCATTTATCTATCCGAAGACAGAGTTATCTGTCTGTATGGCGAGGGAACCCTGTTCACATGGCTGCCAGGGAAAAATGGAATAACACGCAAAATGCAGTTCCTAGTCTCTAGGGACTTCACAGAGGTGAAAGCTGGCGAATGCAAAAATTTAAAAAATTTTAAAACTTTGCAATTCTCATTTTTCTAATAGTTCTTGAGTCTAAGGTCTTTGTCTGGCATTGGTAGCACAATGTTAGGATTGTTTAGTTTAGTCGAAAGATCACCCTCATTAAACATCGGACATGTCCATAAGTGCTCGGATCTCCTCCGAAAAATATTCATCAAGGTGTAGTGACTAACGACACCAGTGTTGTGTTGGTTGTCAAGTCTTCTTTGGATTCCTGCGTGGCGCTCTAGTCTGGCATCTCCCACCATGACGCGACATTCGTGAAGTCTGTTATGGCTTCGGATTCAGGGTCCTTTTTTTAAAACGTTGCTTCGTCCAGCGTCCCTGAGGGCATTGAGAATGCCACAGCGGTCTATTGCCCTTCCGCACTCAACATCAGCCAAACAGGCAAGTTTGTCAGCACGTTCATTACCTTTTACACCTGCGTGCCCTGGCATAAAAATAAAACAGAGACCTATTAGAATAGACCTCCCCGGAGATTCCAACCATTGTCGCCGAGCTCAGCTAGTAGCGGTTCTTTTTGGGCATACTCACCGAGTCACTGAGGAAACACACGCCTATGTGTATAAGGCTGTGTCTCAAGCCACGTCGATGTCTGCCATAATATCTACGGTCAAACTACTCGTAGTCAATGCGAAAGCACCACTGTCTTCCTTCAGTTCTGCCTCCAACATGAGCCGTAAAAGCCCACGAGCTCCAGACGTACCCAGTAACAGACCCATCTAAGTAAATAACTGCGTCCCTATCAGAAGAGAGGATAAAGATAGTCTTATAAATAGCTCGCCTCGCTTCTAACGTTGCTTCTTTGTTAGACCGAAGTGGTAAGATATGCCCAATAGCTTGAAACAGTTTTGTTGTATTTTCCAAATAAAATAATTAATGTCTCCTAATAATTACTTTAGCTAACCCATCACCATCTTGTTATTAAATAATCTCCACTCATTTCACTTGATCCAACTTACCGTTACTTTACTTTGTTTAACTTACTATCTGGGTTCGGTTAGCTAATACATTGTCCTTATGTCTTTTGAGGGAGCCGTGATAGCTCAGTGGTTAGTGAACTGGACCACAAATGACAAGAGGTAGGGTTCGATCCCAACCGACGGCTTCCGGGTTCACCCAGCCTTAAATAGATATCGAATTTTTTTCTGGGAAAGTAAAGCGGCACGGGCGTAATACCTACCACATTACCCCAAAAATAATATGCCTATATATAGGTCTGTAAAATGTATGGTCACTTACACCATATTCCCTATACGCCACTTGGCGTGACGGGGGCACTTTACTTTACTTACTTATATCTTTTGGCGTGTGCTGTAGCTGCTATAATGGGGACTACTTCAGCTACCTTTTTTTGTTTGGATCCGTCAATGAGATGAGTTTTTTATTAGGATGATTCCACTGGCACAGCCGTTTGAGAAATTATGCATTTTAATTCGTTTGCAGTGATACAGGGGCCTTTGACTAATCATAACCATAACCATTGGGGGTAGGCGTGGGAGGGCTTCCACAAAATATGTGTCATCAAGTGGTGGCCTCGCTTTCAAACGCTATTAGTACTTAAATAAAAAGTAATTGTTGTCTATTGAGTTATTGAGTTATTTGCGGGTCATCATCATTGCACTCCGAACATGTCCATAAGTGCTCAGATCCCCTCCTCGGCAATTCCCTCAGTGTCCAGCGACTGACGACTCCAGTTCTATGTTGGTTGATAAGTCTTCTTACACGGCCACTAAGTTTCTCATTTCTGGCTGTGCCCACCTTAACTCCCTTTTCCATCATTGTTGTTGTTTATTTTTGTTAGCACTCCTTGCATACAAAAAAGTAAAGAGTCACGTTGAGCCAAGTGGTGTATAGGAATATAATTTGACTGTAGTCAATTTCTCTTCACATTCCTCCTTTCTCTACCTTTCAACTCCCTGTGGAGCATAGGTCTTCAACAAACACTTTCCAAGTCGTTCTGTTTCTTGCCACTCTTTTAAGATCATTCCATGTCTTCCCCATCATCTTCATCTCTGCTTCTATCTGTCTTCTCCAAGAATTCTTTGGTCTTCCTCTTTGTCTTTTCGCCTGGGGATTCCAACACTTTTTTTTTTTTTTTTTACAATTTCTCTTCATATTACTGTAGTTAATTTCGCTTCAATTGATTGTAGTCAACTTCTTTTCACTTTACGGTAGTTAATATTTTTTTCCTTTACTTTAGCTAAAGTCTCTTAATTTTACTGTGGTTAATTTCTCTTTATTTACTGTGATTAACTCTTTTTATTTTACCGTGTTTATTTCTATTTATTTACTGTGGTTTATTCCTTTCTATTGTTGTTACTTCTCTTTATTTAACTGTGTTTATTTTTCTTTTGTTTACTATTGTTGTTACTTCTCTTATTTACTGTGTTTATTTTTCTTTTGTTTACTATTGTTAACTTTTCATTTTGCTGTGTTTATTTTCTCTTCATCTTGTTAGGGTTTATTTCTCTTTATTTATTGTTGTTACTTCACTTCATTTTACTGTGGTTTATTTCCCATCATTTTACCTTAATGAACCTTCCACTCCTTCACGCGAAACTCTATATTACATACTTTCATATCATTTTCACATATTTTCTCCATACTCTTGGAGTGGACTTTCTTTGTGACCGACACATCTTAGCAACCCCACACTTTGATGTGTATTGAAATCTCTGAGCGATCGATTAATGATCAGTGTTTATCCTATAACTTTAACTCAAGGTCTGATACGACCGATCAAGTTGCTATTAAATGCAAGTGTTTGAGTTCATGTATATAACCAGCAAGCTACAGAAAAACAACATCATTATTTGTATCAAAACTAAACCAGATGGTGACGTGCTGTAGATTCTTTAATTCAATTTGCAAAAATAATTGTCCCAGGCATTTCTGACCGCACCCAAGGGTCGCTTTTAATTGTTAGTCCATTCATGTATGAAAATAATGAATGTCTATTTCTGCTGTTCTTCTTAATAGACCATTCTGGTCATGAGTCCGGAGCGCTGGCCATCATGATGCTGACCTTTTCCAAGTACCTCATTGCACTTTTACCAACGTGGGGTCGCCGGAAATGATGGAGAAGCTGATAGCGGCGGCTGGCATTTGTGGGTGCTTTGTGTGATGTTTAGATATGTGGTTGGTTTGTTTGTGTGATGTTTGGATCTATGGATGGTTTGTTTGATGTTGTGATCTGTGAGTGTTTTGTTTGATGTGTGAATATGTTGTTAGTTTATTTGATGTTTGGATATGTGTTGGTTGGTTTGTGTGATGTTTGGATCGGTGAATGGTTTTTTTAATGTTTTAATCTGTGCATGGCTTGATGGTGTTTGAATATGTAGTGTGTTGGTTTGTTTGATGTTTGGATATGTGGTTTTGTTGGTTTTGTTTATGTTTGGATATGTGGGTTGGTTGGTTTGTTTGATGTTTGGATATGTGGGTGGTTTTTTAAATGTTTGAATCTGTGCATTGCTTGTTTGGTGTTTGAATATGTAGTTTGTTGGTTTGTTTGATGTTTGGATATGTGGTTTGTTGGTTTTGTTTGATGTTTGGATATGTGGTTTGTTTATTTGATGTTTGAATATGTGGTTTGTTTATTTGATGTTTGAATATGTGGTTTGTTTATTTGATGTTTGGATATGTGGTTTGTTGGTTTTGTTTGATGTTTGGATATGTGGTTTGTTTATTTGATGTTTGAATATGTGGTTTGTTTATTTGATGTTTGAATATGTGGTTTGTTTATTTGATGTTTGAATATGTGGTTTGTTTATTTGATGTTTGAATATGTGGTTGTTTATTTGATGTTTGGATCTGTAAGTACTTTGTTTGCTGCTTGAATATGTGGTTTGTTGGATTATTTATTTGGATATGTGGTTTGTTGGTTTATTTATTTGGATATGTGGTTGTTGGTTATTTATTTGGATATGTGGTTTGTTGGTTTGTTTATTTGGATATGTTGTTGGTTGGTTTGTTTATTTGGATATGTGGCTTGGTTGGTTTGTTTATTTGGATATGTGGTTTGTTGGTTTATTTATTTGGATATGTTGTTGGTTGGTTTGTTTATTTGGATATGTGGCTTGGTTGTTTATTTATTTGGATATGTGGTATGTTGGTTTATTTATTTGGATATGTGGTTTGTTGGTTTATTTATTTGGATATGTGGTGTTGGTTTATTTATTTGGATATGTGGTTTGTTGGTTTATTTATTTGGATATGTGGCTTGGTTGGTTTGTTTATTTGGATATGTGGTTTGTTGGTTTATTTATTTGGATATGTGGCTTGGTTGGTTTATTTATTTGGATATGTGGCTTGGTTGGTTTGTTTATTTGGATATGTGGTTTGTTGGTTTATTATTTGGATATGTTGTTGGTTGGTTTGTTTATTTGGATATGTGGCTTGGTTGGTTTGTTTATTTGGATATGTGGCTTGGTTGGTTATTTATTTGGATATGTGGCTTGGTTGGTTTATTTATTTGGATATGTGGCTTGGTTGGTTTATTTATTGGATATGTGGTTTGGTTGGTTTGTTTATTTGGATATGTGGTTGGTTGGTTTATTTATTTGGATATGTGGCTTGTTTGTTTTTTTATTTGGATATGTGGTTTGGTTGGTTTGTTTATTTGGATATGTGGCTTGGTTGGTTTTTTATTTGGATATGTGGCTTGGTTGGTTTATTATTTGGATATGTGGCTTGGTTGGTTTTTTATTTGGATATGTGGCTTGGTTGGTTTATTTATTTGGATATGTGGCTTGGTTGGTTTATTTATTTGGATATGTGGCTTGGTTGGTTTATTTATTTGGATATGTGGCTTGGTTGTTTATTTATTTGGATATGTGGCTTGGTGGTTTGTTTATTTGGATATGTGGCTTGGTTGGTTTATTTATTTGGATATGTGGCTTGGTTGGTTTATTTATTTGGATATGTGGCTTGGTTGGTTTATTTATTTGGATATGTGGCTTGGTTGGTTTGTTTATTTGGATATGTGGCTTGGTTGGTTTATTTATTTGGATATGTGGCTTGGTTGGTTTATTTATTTGGATATGTGGTATGTTGGTTTGTTTATTTGGATATGTGGCTTGGTTGGTTTATTTATTTGGATATGTGGCTTGGTTGTTTGTTTATTTGGATATGTGGCTTGGTTGGTTTGTTTTTTGGATATGTGGTATGTTGGTTTGTTTATTTGGATATGTGATATGTTGGTTTATTTATTGGATATGTGGCTTGGTGGTTTGTTTATTTGGATATGTGATATGTTGTTTATTTATTTGGATATGTGGTATGTTGGTTTGTATATTTGGATATGTGGCTTGGTTGGTTTGTTTTTTTGGATATGTGGTATGTTGGTTTGTTTATTTGGATATGTGGTATGTTGGTTTATTTATTTGGATATGTGGCTTGTGTGGTTTGTTTATTTGGATATGTCGCTTGGTTGGTTTATTTATTTGGATATGTCGCTTGGTTGGTTTATTTATTTGGATATGTCGTTGGTTGGTTTATTTATTTGGATATGTCGCTTGGTTGGTTTATTTATTTGGATATGTCGTTGGTTGGTTTATTTATTTGGATATGTCGCTTGGTTGGTTTATTTATGTGGATATGTCGCTTGGTTGGTTTATTTATTTGGATATGTCGTTGGTTGGTTTATTTATTTGGATATGTCGCTTGGTTGGTTTATTTATTTGGATATGTGGCTTGGTTGGTTTATTTATTTAGATATGTGGTATGTTGGTTTATTTATTTGGATATGTCGCTTGGTTGGTTTATTTATTTGGATACGTCGCGTGGTTGGTTTTTTTATTTGGATATGTGGCCAAGAATCTCAAGTGACTTTGTACCTTCTTAGACCAAGAATCTCAAGTGTCTTTGTACCTGCTTAGACCAAGAATCTCAAGTGTCTTTGTACCTTCTTAGATCAAGAATATCAAGTGTCTTTGTACCTTCTTAGATCAAGAATTTCAAGTGACTTTGTACCTGCTTAGACCAAGAATCTCAAGTGTCTTTGTACCTTCTTAGATCAAGAATCTCAAGTGTCTTTGTACCTTCTTAGATCAAGAATTTCAAGTGACTTTGTACCTGCTTAGACCAAGAATCTCAAGTGTCTTTGTACCTTCTTATATCAAGAATCTCAAGTGTCTTTGTACCTGCTTAGACCAAGAATCTCAAGTGTCTTTGTACCTTCTTAGACAAAGAATCGCAAGTGTCTTTGTACCTTCTTAGATCAAGAATCGCAAGTGTCCTTGTACCTTCTTAGACAAAGAATCGCATGTGTCTTTGTACCTTCTTAGATCAAGAATCTCAAGTGTCTTTGTACCTTCTTAGACAAAGTATCGCAAGTGTCTTTGTACCTTCTTAGATCAAGAATCTCAAGTGTCTTGTACCTTCTTAGACAAAGTATCGCATGTCTTCTTGTACCTTCTTAGATCAAGAATCTCAAGTGTCTTTGTACCTTCTTAGACAAAGAATCGCATGTGTCTTTGTACCTTCTTAGATCAAGAATCTCAAGTGTCTTTGTACCTTCTTAGACAAAGAATCGCATGTGTCTTTGTACCTTCTTAGATCAAGAATCTCAAGTGTCTTTGTACCTTCTTAGATCAAGAATCTCAAGTGTCTTTGTACCTTCTTAGACCAAGAATCTCAAGTTTCTTTGTACCTTCTTAGACCAAGAATCTCAAGTGTCTTTGTACCTTCTTAGATCAAGAATTTCAAGTGTCTTTGTACCTTCTTAGACCAAGATTCTCAAGTGTCTTTGTACCTTCTTAGATCAAGAATCTCAAGTGTCTTTGTACCTTCTTAGATCAAGAATCGCAAGTGTCTTTGTACCTTTTTAGATCAAGAATCGCAAGTGTCTTTGTACCTTCTTAGATCGAGAATCGCAAGTGTCTTTGTACCTTCTTAGATCAAGAATCGCAAGTGTCTTTGTACTTCTTAGACCAAGAATCGCAAGTGTCTTTGTACCTTCTTAGATCAAGAATCGCAAGTGTCTTGTACCTTCTTAGATCAAGAATCGCAAGTGTCTTTGTACCTTCTTAGACCAAGAATCGCAAGTGTCTTTGTGCCTTCTTAGACAAGAATCTCAAGTGTCTTTGTACCTTCTTAGACCAAGAATCTCAAGTGTCTTTGTACCTTCTTAGACCAAGAATGTCAAGTGTCTTTGTACTTCTTAGACCAAGAATCTCAAGTGTCTTTGTACCTTCTTAGACCAAGAATCACAAGTGTCTTTGTACCTTCTTAGACCAAGAATGTCAAGTGTCTTTGTACCTTCTTAGACCAAGAATCTCAAGTGTCTTTGTACCTTCTTAGACCAAGAATCTCAAGTGTCTTTGTACCTTCTTAGACCAAGAATCTCAAGTGTCTTGTACCTTCTTAGACCAAGAATCTCAAGTGTCTTTGTACCTTCTTAGACCAAGAATGTCAAGTGTCTTTGTACTTCTTAGACCAAGAATCTCAAGTGTCTTTGTACCTTCTTAGACCAAGAATCACAAGTGTCTTTGTACCTTCTTAGACCAAGAATCACATGTGTCTTTGTACCTTCTTAGACCAAGAATCACAAGTGTCTTTGTACCTTCTTAGACCAAGAATCACAAGTGTCTTTGTACCTTCTTAGACCAAGAATCACAAGTGTCTTTGTACTTCTTAGACCAAGAATCACAAGTGTCTTTGTACCTTCTTAGACCAAGAATCACAAGTGTCTTTGTACCTGCTTAGACCAAGAATCTCAAGTGTCTTTGTACCTTCTTAGACAAAGAATCGCAAGTGTCTTTGTACCTTCTTAGACCAAGAATCACAAGTGTCTTTGTACCTTCTTAGACCAAGAATCTCAAGTGTCTTTGTACCTGCTTAGACCAAGAATCTCAAGTGTCTTTGTACCTTCTTAGACCAAGAATCGCAAGTGTCTTTGTACCTTCTTAGATCAAGAATCTTAGGTGTCTTTGTACCTGCTTAGACCAAGAATGACAAGTGTCTTTGTACCTTCTTAGACCAAGAATCGCAAGTGTCTTTGTACCTTCTTAGACCAAGAATCTCAAGTGTCTTTGTACCTTCTTAGACCAAGAATCGCAAGTGTCTTTGTACCTTCTTAGATCAAGAATCTCAAGTGTCTTTGTACCTTCTTAGACAAAGAATCGCAAGTGCAAGTGTCTTTGTACCTTCTTAGATCAAGAATCGCAAGTGTCCTTGTACCTTCTTAGACAAAGAATCGCATGTGTCTTTGTACCTTCTTAGATCAAGAATCTCAAGTGTCTTTGTACCTTCTTAGACAAAGTATCGCAAGTGTCTTTGTACCTTCTTAGATCAAGAATCTCAAGTGTCTTTGTACCTTCTTAGACAAAGTATCGCATGTGTCTTTGTACCTTCTTAGATCAAGAATCTCAAGTGTCTTTGTACCTTCTTAGACAAAGAATCGCATGTGTCTTTGTACCTTCTTAGATCAAGAATCTCAAGTGTCTTTGTACCTTCTTAGACAAAGAATCGCATGTGTCTTTGTACCTTCTTAGATCAAGAATCTCAAGTGTCTTTGTACCTTCTTAGATCAAGAATCTCAAGTGTCTTTGTACCTTCTTAGACCAAGAATCGCAAGTGTCTTTGCACCTGCTTAGACCAAGAATCTCAAGTGTCTTTGTACCTTCTTAGACCCCAAGAATCTCAAGTGTCTTTGTACCTGCTTAGACCAAGAATCGCAAGTGTATTTACACTGTTTGCCTGCTGAGCCTAAAATCCCTCCTTGTACAAATATTGCATGCCTCTGTTAGTTCAAGATGTTGGTCTGCGATAATCTTTTTAGTAGAATTTAGTTGAGTTTCACATCTAGCTACAGTTGATTAACATAGTCACTTGTCAGAGAATTACCTTAGATAAAATGGATTAGCGTATATATCTCCAAAGTGCATGACCATATCATCATCAAAATGAATATTTGTTTGTTTCCCACAGTTACCCTGTTTGTGGTCAACTCATACAGCTCAAATATGTCAGCCAGCGTTGCTATAGCAACGACAATAGCAAAACTCTCAGCTTTAGTAGTTATCATTGTCGGTGGCATTGTGGTTATATGTCAAGGTCAGTACATTCGTAGGATCATACATTGATGTCGTTAGTGTATTGATCTACATTACCAGACTTTGATGTAGTTATTGTGATTATCTTCTTGTTAGTTTGGTAGTTAGCGTGTATTCTATACATAATAACTTGCATTGCATGCACCAAAACTATAACATCATAAGGTAAATTGGTGGAAATTGTGGTTTTTAGCAACTTAACAAAATTAATCTTGGTATCAGTTTCAAATGCTGATAGCTGATTGGGCCAAAAGTGACAAATTTAAAACGCTTATAGCTGATTGAACCATACGTGACAAATTTAAATGCTGATAGCTGATTGGACCATAAACGACCAATTTAAAACGCTTGTGGCTGATTGGACCAAGAGTGACAAATTTCAAATGCTGATTGGACCATAGGTGACCAATTTCAAATTCAGCTAAAGCTGATTGGACACTATGTGACCAGCCTCATAGGGTGAGCTGATTGGACCATAAGTGACCATTTTAAAATGATTATAGGTGATTGGACATTAAGTGACCTACTTTAAATGCTGTTAGCTGGTTAAACCATAATTGATCAACTTCAAACGCTGGTCGCTGATTGGGGTGACCAATATAATATGCTGATAGGTGATTGGACATTAAGTGACCTACTTCAAATGCTGATTGGGCCATAATTGGTCAATTTTAAATGCTGATAAGTCATTGGACCATAATTAATGAACCTCAAATGCTGTTAGGTGACTGGAGAGACGAATATCAAATGTTGATAGGTGATTGGACATAAAGTGACTTATTTAAAATGCTGATAACTGATTGGACCAAACCTCTTCTTGTTCTGTGATCACTCGACACTTACTCCCATTTGTAGACCGCCCTTAAAAGCCTTAACTTAGGGTAATTTAGTTGTGCTGTGGTTTATAATAAAAAAAAAAAAGTAAAGTACCCCCGTCACGCCAAGTGGCGTATAGGGAAATATGGTGTTAGTGACCCTATATTTACAGACCTTCAGCACATGATTTTTGGGGTAATGTGGTCGGTATTGTCCGTGCTGCTTTACATTCCCAGAAAAAATCTGGTACCCATTTTAAGGCTGGGTGAACCCGGAAGCCATCGGTTGGGATCGAACCCTACCCCTTGTCTTTCTAGTCCAGTTCACTAACCACTGAGCTATCGCGGCTCTCTTGCGGTTTACAATAGACTGCGATATTCTTTCGGCTCAACAAATTCGAAATCAGCATGCATTTATTTGGGTACCGAGATTGCCCTCCCTCATTCATCCTTACTCACCTAACCAGATTGATAAGTTTATTTTAATACAAATTCACCACGCAATTTTGAGTACAGTTTTTATCAGCTATGGTTCACAGCTCATGGCGAAAATAGTCAGCTATGGGTCACTGCACTGATTGCCTTCTTTGTGTTTAAATCCTTGCCATGGGAGACCGGTTGATCTCGAGGCAAGACGCCGGTCTTGAGATAGAGAGGTTGTGAGTTCAAATCCGGCTGCACCACTTGAGATTTTTATTTATGATTTCTCTATACGGCAACCACCCCTGGTCTCAGCAGCGATTTCTCTATACGGCAACCACCCCTGGTCTCAGCAGCGATTTCTCTATACGGCAACCACCCCTGGTCTCAGCAGCGATTTCTCTATACGGCAACCACCCCTGGTCTCAGCAGCGATTTCTCTATACGGCAACCACCCCTGGTCTCAGCAGCGAGACCCGGCTTGAAACGTCAATTACTCATCGACGAAATAAATATGACTACATCCGAAGACGGAGTTATCTGCCTGTGATGCGAGGGACCCATGTACACACGGCTACCAGGTAAAAACGGATTAATACACAAATTCAGTTCCTGGTTTCTAGGGACTTCGTCAGAGATGAAAGTTGGCGAACGCAAATCCTTGTCATTAACCACTGGACCTACTAATGACTTTCTAAGGTCAACCTATCAGTTCGCAACGTCTTCATCCTGTAAATGATAAGATAGTCGACCCACTGGAGTTCAAGATGTGCTAAATATATCTTAACTTAAATAATGTTACATTTCATACAGGAACTGTTAATGAACTGGGGACAGGTTTTGAGGGGACATCACAAAATCCTGGAGGACTGCCTTGGCTTTGTACAGCGCCATCTGGGCTTATTCTGGATCGTAAGTTTATATTTTAATGTAAATATGTCAGCTTTTCAAGAAACACTGAGAGAGAGAGAGAGATGAGGAGGAGAGAGAGAGAGAGAGAGATGAGTGAGTGAGTGAGAGAGTGAGAGTGAGAGAGATATAGAGAAAAATCGCAAAGATGAATTACGAGTCTTGAGAAGACCAAGGAATTCTTGGAGAAGACAGATAGAAGCAGAGATGAAGATGTTGGGAAGACATGGAATGATCTTAAAAGAATGGCAAGAAACAGGACGACTTGAAAAGTGTTTGTTGAAGACGTATGCTCTTCAGGAGCTAAAGGTAGAAGAAGTAGAAGACCAGAAGTGGCAACAGGGTACAGAAAGGATCGGACAGTTATTGTTGATGTTCGGTGTCCTATTGGAGGGTTTAAAAAATATACAGAATATAAAAAAAAGACAGAACATGTGTTATGTGCCATACAGGTGGCGTAGGCGATCATGTCTTCCACAATTTGCTAACAACAGTACATAGTATCAATTCTGTTATTGACTGTTTTCCATGCCATGACAGCAGCTGCACAGTCAGAACAGCAGGAGACTACACGGACCACTTTGAAGTTAGATCAGGTGTAAGACAGGAGTGAGTACTGTCCCCCACCGCGTTGGACTTACTTCAGATTTGTTTCGTTATTTTTATGTTGCATGATGGTGATGATTGTTTCTTCGATATGACCACTACTTCTGTTTTCTTACTATTCAGACTCCATTCTTGTTACTTTTGAACAGATGTACGGAAAGTTATTAGAACGAAATTCACACCTCAGAGGAAATCTGCTCTGTGCAAGGATATTGTGTGCACGCATATGTGAGAAAATGAAAATGATAAAATGAAGAAATATTGTATAGATAGATGGATACTGGTGGATGAATGGATGGATACACGACCTCACGTCTTCTTCCTTTTCTTTACGTCCTCACTTGCCTTTCAGCGTCGAGGGGAAATACAGTTTGCGGTCTCTCGCTCTTCTGTTAGCCTCTGCTGCTGTTATGTTTCCCAGTGGAAACCTTGACTTCACGTATCAAATGAAAACAAGAAGAATAGTGGATGCAGGTATGAATAAATGCAGGAAATATAAAGAAATGTCTTTCTGTCTGCGACAGTCGATCTTCTTCTACCTTTCAGCTCCATGTGAAGCATAAGGCTTCAACAAACACTTTCCAAGTCGTTCTGTCCTGTCATTCTTTTAAGATCATTCCATGTCTCTCCATAATTTTCATCTCTACTTCTGTCTTCTCCTATAATAATTTGGTCTTCCTTTTTGTCTTTTACCCTGGGGATTCCAATAAAGACCTGTTGTGTAATACTCTTAGTCGGTTTCCGCAGTGTGCGTCCTATCCAGCACCATCGTATCCACTGTATCTCTTTATCCACTGGTATTTGAATGTTACTTTTACATAATTCTATGTTAGTGGTTTTATCCTGCCATTTCCATCCTTTTATTCTGCTCAAGCATCCATTAATGAAGGTCTGTATTTTCATGATTGTCATTTTGTTGTTCTCCATGTTTTATAGTCATATAATAGGACTGACTTAACTTTGGAGTTGAAAATGTATGTTTGTATTTAACCTAATTTCTTTGGATTTCCATATGTTGCCCAGTGCAACGAAGGCTCCTCCTGCTTTTGATATCCTTATTTTGTATCATTCTTTGTTCCTCCTTCTTTGACTATATTATTGCTCCGATATTTGTAAGATTGTACGTCTAGTAGAGGTATTTCTCCTATTGGTATTTGGTTATTGTCAACTGCATTAAGTATGTTCTTCTGTTGTTGATTATTGGATCGTTGTTTTGAAGAAAAAAAAAACAACAACAAAGAACAATATATGGCGCGGATCAGGATCGAACCCGTACTCCCTGGCTCAGCGTCTTGCCACGAATTGTTCCCTAGCGTTTGGCTCGTCGTAGCAAGGCGCTGTGCCAAAGGGTTCGATCCTGCTTCGGACCATATATTGTCTTTGTTTTTCTTTTTCTGTTGTTGATTATTTGTCATTTTTTCCGAGTGCTGTAAACATACCTCTTCCTCTGAATTGATTCGCTGATTATCGCCTCGGAAGTTTTTCCTCTCTAATAATATTCATTTATTATTATGTGTCTCCTATTTGACAGTGGATAGGTGTGGTGGAATAGGTGATTGAAAGATCAGTGGATAGGTTGGTGGAATAGGTGATTGAAAGATCAGTGGATAGGTTGGTGGAATAGGTGATTGAAAGATCAGTGGATAGGTTGGTGGAATAGGTGATTGAAAGATCAGTGGATAGGTTGGTGGAATAGGTGATTGAAAGATCAGTGAATAGGTTGGTGGAATAGGTGATTGAAAGATCAGTGAATAGGTTGGTGGAATAGGTGATTGAAAGATCAGTGAATAGGTTGGTGGAATAGGTGATGAAAGATCAGTGGATAGGTTGGTGGAATAGGTGATTGAAAGATCAGTGAATAGGTTGGTGGAATAGGTGATTGAAAGATCAGTGAATAGGTTGGTGGAATAGGTGATTGAAAGATCAGTGGATAGGTTGGTGGAATAGGTGATGAAAGATCAGTGAATAGGTGGTGGAATAGGTGATTGAAAGATCAGTGAATAGGTTGGTGGAATAGGTGATTGAAAGATCAGTGAATAGGTTGGTGGAATAGGTGATTGAAAGATCAGTGGATAGGTTGGTGGAATAGGTGATTGAAAGATCAGTGAATAGGTTGGTGGAATAGGTGATTGAAAGATCAGTGAATAGGTGGTGGAATAGGTGATTGAAAGATCAGTGGATAGGTTGGTGGAATAGGTGATTGAAAGATCAGTGAATAGGTTGGTGGAATAGGTGATTGAAAGATCAGTGAATAGGTTGGTGGAATAGGTGATTGAAAGATCAGTGAATAGGTGGTGGAATAGGTGATTGAAAGATCAGTGGATAGGTGGTGGAATAGGTGATTGAAAGATCAGTGAATAGGTTGGTGGAATAGGTGATTGAAAGATCAGTGGATAGGTTGGTGGAATAGGTGATTGAAAGATCAGTGGATAGGTTGGTGAATAGGTGATTGAAAGATCAGTGGATAGGTTGGTGGAATAGGTGATTGAAAGATCAGTGGATAGGTGGAAGCACGATCAAGATGTGGTTTCTTTGTTTCTGCTGAACATTTATTTCTAATATTACTAATTGAAGACTTGCAGAATGTTTCATTTGAAGACAAGCAAAGTGAACTAGCAGAAAATCCTAAAAACCTACAACAATTACTTAATGTAATAAACATAACAAGCAAAAAATATGGACTAGATATGAATATCAAAAAGACTAAAACTATGATCATAAAAAAAGAAAATTCTCAAGACTAGCAATTAAATATCACAGTTGAAGGAATACAGCTGGAGACAGTTCAGAGCTACAACTACCTGGGACATACTATAACCAGTGATGGAAAATGTAAAACTGAAATAAACAAAAGAATAGGTATGGCAAAAAGTAATTTTAATGTCATGAAAAATATACTAACAACAAAACAAATATCAGCAGGGCTGAAACTAAGAATGGCAAAATGTTACATCTTCTCAATATTCTTGTATGGTGCAGAAACATGGACATTAGATAAGAAAACAGAGCAGAAAATTGAGCCTTTGAAATGTGGTTTATAGACGAATAGGTAGAATTGGATGGAAAGAAAAGAAAACAAACAATGAAGTTTTAAAACAACTAAAAATAAAAAGAGAACTACTAAATACAATTCAGACAAGACAAATGAAATTTTGGGGTATGTTAAAAGACACAACAACTACTAAAAGTAATATTGGAAGGGAAAATACAAGGTAAAAGAGGCAGACCAAGACTAACATCGACGAGTAACATCAAAAGATGGACAAGTCAAACTATGACAATCTGCACCATCAAAGCAAGAGACAGAGTGGAATGGCGCTCTATGGTAGTCAACCTTCGTTGCGAAGACGGCACTCAATCATGATGATGATGAAAATGATTAATTAAAATACTTGCAAAATGATTTATTTGACGATTTATTTGCGTGATTATTTACAGTGAAGCACTGAACTGTGTGACGGAAGAGATCAAGGAACCGTCAAAGTTGGTATCTCCAATATAAAGTGTTGAGATGTGGTCTCATTAGTGGTGAATCTGATTTGTGGTGAATGTGATTTGTGGTGAATTTGATTTGTGGTGAATCTGATTTGTGGTGAATCTGATTTTGGTGAATCTTATTTGTGGTGAATCGGATTTGTGGTGAATTTGATTTGTGGTGAATCTGATTTGTGGTGAATCTGATTTGTGGTGAATCTGATTTGTGTGGATCTGATTAATGGTGGATCTGATTTGTGGTGAATCTGATTAATGGTGGATCTGATTTGTGGTGAATCTGATTAATGGTGGATCTGATTTGTGGTGAATCTGATTAATGGTGGATCTGATTTGTGGTGAATCTGATTAGTGGTGGATTTATTTTGTGGTGAATCTGATTAGTGGTGGATTTGATTTGTGGTGAATCTGATTAATGGTGGATCTGATTGTGGTGAATCTGATTTGTGGTGAATCTGATTAGTGATGAATCTGATTAACGGTGGATCTGAATAATGGTGGATCTGATTTGTGGTGAATCTGATTTGTGGTGAATCTGATTTGTGGTGAATCTGATTTGTGGTGAATCTGATTTGTGGTGAATCTGATTAGTGATGAATCTGATTAACGGTGGATCTGATTAATGGTGGATCTGATTTGTGGGGAATCTGATTTGTGGTGAATCTGATTAGTGGTGAATCTGATTAATGGTGGATCTGATTTGTGGTGAATCTTATTAATGGTGGATTTGATTTGTGGGTGAATCTGATTAGTGGTGGATTTGTTTTGTGGTGAATCTGATTAGTGGTGGATTTGATTTGTGGTGAATCTGATTAGTGGTGGATTTGATTTGTGGTAAATCTGATTAATGGTGAATCTGATTAATGGTGAATCTGATTTGTGGTGAATCTGATTTGTGGTGAATCTGATTAGTGATGAATCTGATTTGTGGTGAATCTGATTTGTCGTGAATCTGATTTGTGGTGAATCTGATTTGTGGTGAATCTGATTTGTGGTGAATCTGATTAATACTGAATCTGATTTGTGGTGAATCTGATTTGTGGTGAATCTGATTTGTGGTGAATCTGATTTGTGGATAATCTGATTACTGGTTCACGATGTTTGAAATGTTTTAAGCATCGTCGTGATGTTTTAGTAAGTCATGCATAACACCGAGTGCATGATGCTGATCTCGTTCGTGATGTGCGTAATAGGTTTGTTTCGGTATAATTGTGATAAAAGGTAACGGTGATAAGAATATATGGATGATGTGTGGGGAGCGTGCTTACGTTATGTTTTCGTAAATGCAATTAGTAATTCATAATGTTTTTTTTATATATTTTGCAAATGGTCGTGATGTTTTAGTTTTGGCGCTGTGGTGCATAACGATGATGGTAAATATTTTTATGCTTTTCTTAATAACAAGGTATAGATATTATGTGGAGGTGATAAAGGTGTTCAGAATTAATGATGGTTTTTACCTTGACAGGTGTTTATGTTTTATATGTAATTATGATTTAAATTAATTACTTTTTCATTATTTTATGTTAGATAGTGGGGATGTTTTTATTGTTTATAGACGTATGCTGTTATTTTGTTAAATCGTCTGAAGACTTACATATTCTATTAATCTTAGGAGTAATCTAAGGTGGGGTGTAACATACACTTCTACAAAGTATGGTAGCAGCTTTACAAAAAAAATAAGGAATACAACAAAATACTGACGTTTCGGCCTAGATACGGCCTTCTTCAGAACACGATAAAAGCACGAACGGACAACGGAATGGCCGCATGTTGGCCGAAACATCATGATTTTGTTTTGTTCCTTTTTGTAAAGCAGTCACCATACCTTGTAGGAGTGTTCGTTACACCCCAACACTTGCTTCTCGCAGCACTGACATTATTTGCATCTTTCCTTCTACTAATCTTAATCTAAAATTCTTCCTCACCAATGAGATCGTGAGTTTCCTTTACCCCTGACGTAATAAGTAAGTTCATGTTCATTGCCAGGAACATCCCGAGAGCGGCCATCCGGGAGTTCTGGTGACCATCGTCGTGTACACTCTAACCAACGTGTCCTACCTGGCAGTCATGACCAGGGCCGAGCTGCTAAGCGCTAACGCTGTTGGAGTTGTAAGTGTTTGTTGCATTGTTGAGATTTTGGGAAAGTGTTGTTGCAAGACATTTGTCGATGTTTGTCAAGTAATGGTCATGCTGTTGAAGTTTTTGGAAAGTGTTGTTACAAGACATTTGTCGATATTTGTTAAGTAATGGTCATGCTGTTGAAGTTTTTGGAAAGTGTTGTTACAAGACATTTGTCGATGTTTGTTAAGTAATGGTCATGCTGTTGAAGTTTCTGGAAAGTGTTGTTACAAGACATTTGTCGATGTTTGTTAAGTAATGGTCATGCTGTTGAAGTTTTTGGAAAGTGTTGTTACAAGACATTTGTCGATGTTTGTTAAGTAATGGTCATGCTGTTGAAGTTTTTAGAAAGTGTTGTTACAAGACATTTGTCGATGTTATCGAATGCTGGTCACGTTGTTGGCGTTTTGGAAAAGTGTTGTTGCAAGATATTCGCCGATGTTTGTTGAGTGTTGGTCATATTGTTTAAGTTTTTGGGAAAGTTTTTCTGTAAGATAGTTGGCGATGTTTTGTCAAGTGTTGATCTCTCATTGTTGACGCGTTTTTGTCAACTGTTGGTCAAGTTTTCGGTGACATTTTAGAGCGTTGATCACAACACCATTATGTTACAAGTATAGTACACAACGACGGTATTCTTTATTTCCGCACGTTTCGCTGCACTGTGAGCCATGCCGATTTCGACCGCGTACGTTTCGCAGCACATTGCGTCACTCTCAATTTGATTAGTGTGAACCGTCATAAAACCATATTCTTTTTATATGTCTTGTATCATCTTGGTATCGGTGAAATCTAATCCCTTGTTTCTTCTTCCTCTTTCCTTCCTCATCTGCCTTCAGCGTCGAGGGGAGATATAATTTGCGATCTTTAATCCCTTGTTTAATTATCAAAAATCTCATATATAATGTGTTATATTTTAGATAAATATCAATATGTAGATTTATTCGTAAAACCATGAGCAATTTTGTCTCTGAAATCTCTTTCGTTGCAATGATAAAGAAAATAAAACTTCCGCACTAAAATAGTGTTAATAAAACTAGGATTTGTATGTTTGATAATCTTCTTGAATGTGTCATATCGTCTTATTCAGTGCACAATGACGTGAAAAAAAATGTATGCAATAATTAAACTGGGAATATAAACTAAAAGAACATGGAATAATTTAAAAATATATAATTTAATGTCTAATCATACAAACATGGTAAGCCGTAGTAAAGTTTAGCCAGTAAGAAAAACAATAATAAAGATCATAGCTTTAAAATAGGTTTTTAAGTGCTGATGTAGACTTGTCAAAATATGATGTTATATATATCGATACGTCAGTGGAGAAGATGGATTAGTGATTTATGGAAGTGATTTATGGAAGTGATTTATGGAAGTGATTTATGGAAGTGATTTATGTTCTTTTACGGGTAGGAGCAGTCAGTTTTGTATCTTACCCAAGGATGGGTATAGATGTCATATACTTATTGTGGAGGTTTACTGAACCAATGCCATCGATAGTTCTCAAGCTTGCCCGCAGATGGGGGACCACGCAAAGCTTGTGACGTTTTCAGCATTGGGAGTAGGGGGCGGCTGCGTGTAAAGTGACGTCAGCCGTCTATGGTAGCTCAAGACGTCACAGGCATTGGGGTGTTTTCGGGAACCCACGCGGTGGGCAGGCGTCAGAGGTGTAGGTGGCATGGTTGAGCCTACTGACTAAAGTTTGGAGTGAAAAGGGCAAAAGTTGAAAGTTGAGATATGGTCAAACATTTAGATTTTCAGCCAAACAAATGGAGCCAAGTAATTAAAAGTGAGATATTTGTAGCCAAACAGATCCAAGCTATGAAAGCAAGAATGATAACTCGTATAAACCACAATTTTGATACAACTCTGCTGTTGCTAGTTTAAGAATTAAACAATCAAACTCAGGTAGCCCTAATGTTCACTGTCTGTGACAGGTGTTCGGGGATCGAGTCTTGGTCAAGCTGCTAAAATTATCCCGCTGGCTGTGATTATCTCCACACTAGGAGCAGCTAATAACACGCTCTACAGCAGTAGCAGGTAAGTACCTATCACCTCCGCTGTAGGAAAGTGTTCACATTTGCATATGCGTTCCTCCTCACCCCACCCCTTTTCCCCCAAAACCCCATTAGTTTTTTGCGTAAATTTTAGTTACCTTTTTTGTTTGTGGCGTATTTTGTTATTTTTTTTACAAGCATTATCATCAAGTTGGGGATTTAGTGGGCCAGTGGTATGACGTCAGCCTTTGGACAAGAAAATCATAGGTTCGATCGTCACCGCAGTTAATGGATTTTTAAAACAAATTGAACCCGTGGTTTCTTCGTGGCTTACCCTTCCCTGGACTCTGGGTAGTGACATCCCATGTTGAGAAAAAAAAAAAAGTAAAGAGCCCCCATCACGCCAAGTAGCGTATAGGGAATATGGTGTTAGTCACCATACATTTTACAGACCTTCAGCACATGATTTTTGGGTAATGTGGTCGGTATTACGCCCGTGCCGCTTTACTTTCCCAGAAAAAAAACCGGTACCCATATAAGGCTGGGTGAACCAGAAGCCGTCGATTGGGATCGAACCCTGTCCTTGTCATTTGAAGTCCAGTTCACTAACCACTGAGCTATCGCTGCTCCCTGACATCACATGTTTAGCATTCTGGGAAAACGGCGGAAAACAGGTCAAGGTCAAGTACGAGACTTGAATCAGTGTCTTAGCACGCGAGTTTCCACCCAAATGTGCTCGACCGCCTATGCAGAAATGTTCGGAGATTTCTGGATAGTGTCGCTTCAAGCATCGAAACTCACGATGCGAGGCGACATTCCTCACTTCCCAAGGTAATACCAGGCACCCATTTATGCCAACGGGTCGACCGTGGGAGTATTTTATTTTTCCAACCACGAGTACAATTCACACTGCTCCAGCGGAAATCGAACACGGGTTGTCCGAAAGTCTGTAGTCCAGTCGGGTGGTTTTCCCAACTAGGCTACAGAGGCCCCCGGAAAACAGGAGTTCCGTGAACACTTGCACGGGTTAAAGAACCTTGACAGATGAAGGTCGAAATAAGTAGACCAAAGTGGTCATTGCCGGGCAAAATTTGTTAGCAAATCAATTCAAAGATGGATGTTTCGGGTCGAAGGGCGCAGTTATCGTGGCTGTGTTGTAAACGACGCTGCTACGCCCAATAGCGGGTGAAACGCTAGGGAGAAGAAGAAGATCATACAGTACCGTGTCTGTCGAGAAGGTGATCACGTCCATCCACAACTTTCTATCTCTACAGCTCTTGTCAATTCTGTTAACATACTTTCAAACCATTTTCTTTCTGTCGTTCACCAGGCACCCCAACGTTGTGCTACCAATGCCAGACCTGGACCTAGATGCAAGAACAATAAGAAAAAATAACCTCTACAGAGATGAAATGTGTTAGATAAATGACAGGAAACAGTCTGAGAGATAAGATCAGAAATGAAGAACTGAGAAGAACGCTAGGAATAGCCCCCGCTATAGAATATATAAGGAAACAACAGATAAAATGTTTTGGCCTCGTGACAAGGCAGAAAGAACAAAACACAACACAACGAGCCATCAACAAACGTTGTGAGAACACCAGACCCAAGGGTCGGCCACGAAAAAGATTGGTCGATGGAATATTAGAAGCACTAGGAACATAACAGCAGCAGAGGCGAACAGAAGAGCAAAAGACCGCAAATTATATCTTCCCTCGACGCTGAAAGGCAGATGAGGAAGGAAAGAAGAAAAAGTTCACCAGGTGACTGCTAGAGGAATTGAGTCTCCTCTACGTCATCCGTCGTTAGAATGACGTTAAATGAGCGTAGACACGTTGTGATGTCGTTTGCAGTAGAACTGTTAAATACGAACCTTTCGGCCCAACGCATCCGACTTCAACATGTTATTTTTGAGTACCGAGTTGTCTTCCCTCTTCGATTCCGACTAGCTTGGCCAGACTAAATAGATAAGTCATTTTTTTTTCTGGAGGCACCGTAATAAGGTGGAGTAGTGCCTGGAATTTTCTGGTTCACCGATCCTGGCGCAAGCCATCAGCTGTGGGTCGCTGACAGCTTCCAGCCCTCCTGCTGTGAGGCGCCTTTGCCTCCAAAATCGTAAGTAGTGGCAGCTTATATTAACTCTGTTGACCTGCGATTTGCTTGGGTCATCATATCTCGATAAAGCATAGAACGGTGAACTTGACAAGGACACGCACAGTCTCATTGTTGATTTATTTAACTGCGACACTCGAACTTTGCTTTGTCAAAGCTGCCATTCGTTGCTGTGAAAAGTACTTCGGATTAATTACGACAATCATTTGTGATGATTGATTTTAATTATTTAAATTTTGCTCTTATTAGAGATTATGTCTGGGCTCCACACCACCTGGTGCCTCGGTAGCCTAGTTAGGAAAACCATCCGATGGGGCTACCGACGTTCGGACAACCCGTGTTCGATTCCCGCTGGAAGCAGTGTGAGTTGTACTTGTGGTTGGGCTAAAAATACCCCCGCGGTCAACCCAGTCGCTGGCAGAAATGGGTAACAATGTATTACTCTGGGAAGGTGAGGAATGCCGCCTTGGATTGTGAGTTCAGATGCATGAAGCGACACTATCCGAAGTCTCCGAACAATTCTGGCTAGGCGGTCGAGCACATATGGGTGAACATTTGCGTGCTAATATGCCGATTCAAGTCTCGTACTTTACCTTTATCCACTCAACTTTTTGTATTCTTCGTATCACAGTGCCGCTCGATTTATTGGCCGTCAGTTTTGTGTCTTCTTCTTCTACCTTTCGGCTCCATGTTGAACATAAATCTTCAACAAATACTTTCAAGTCGTTCTGCTTCTTGCCATTCTTTTAAGATCATTCCATGTATTCCCTATCATATCCATCCCTGTTCCATCTTTCTTGTCCAAAAAAATTTTGGTCTTCCTCTTTGTCTCTTCCCGTGGGGATTCCAAAAAAAGGACCTGTCATGTAATACTCTCAGTTTGTTTCCGCAGTGGGTGTCCCATCCAGCGCCATCGTCTTCGCTGTACGAAGAAGTTTTGTGTTTTATGAATCTCTATTTAGTCCTTATGTGGTATGTTATACTTACACCATATACAGTCGGTGTTTTGTCAAGGCCATGTATACACGTTCTGATGTGAGCGCTTCTGCTTGCAGCAAAAACTCAAGTTTTTCTCTCTAATTTCAATAACAATTACATTCCCTGAAATAAATACAAATATCCCTGAATTAATTACTACAGAAGTGCGCGTGGCCGTGCGGCTAAAACCACTGTTTCGCTGGCTGAAAAGCTGACGTACGGTGTTCGAAGCCCGCGGTAGACAGAAAGGATTTTTTCTATCGGGGGTGAAATAAAAATCCTGAGTCTCACACGTCGTGCAAGCGGCCTTTATCCCTCTGGTTCTACCGTTGCCCCCCCCCCCCCTCCCCACATACACCAGCAATGGTACTATGTGTCGTAAAGATAGTTTTTTTTTTTTTTTTGTTACGCTTCTATCCCTGAATTACACCTTACAATCCCTGAATTAAATGAATATTTCTATCTCTGAATTAAACATACATTTATATCTCTGAATTAAATACACAACACAATCCTGAACTAAAACACACATTACTTTCAAGTAATTAAACACACGTTATTTCCATGAAAGAAACACAAGTTTCTTCCCCAAAATCAAACGCAAGTTTCTGTTTTAAAACACAAGTTTCCATCTCCATTATTAGAATTGTTTTGCGGCTGCACGAGACAAGAACATCCCAGACATCCTCAGCTACATCCAGATCCGGCGATTGACTCCCCTTAGCGCCATGATCTTGACGGTGAGTTACCCCTTGTTTGTTGTGTTGTTATTGAGGCCCTTGTGGTTGTGTGGGCTTAATTACACCCGATGTTGGAGACTCAATTACTGGTTGTCCAAAAACGCAGAATTGTTCTGATCAAAATAGCATCAAACGAAATATAGAACAAGTAAATGTCAGTTAATGTAAGACAAGTTATGTTAAGTAAGGTAAGGTAAGTATTATCGCCTCGAAGTTCCCCATATAGTAATATTTATGTATTATTATTTGTTATAAGTTAAGTTAAATTACGTTGGTTGGTTGGTTAGTTAGTTACATGATTGATTTTTGCATTGTTGGTTGATTGTTGATTGGTTGGCTAGTTACTTTGTTGGTCAACAGATTATTTTCTTTGCACATCGGGCAACTCCATAAGTGCTGGGATCCCTTCTCGACATATATCTCAATATGTAGAGACTAGCAACTTTCCTATTGTGATCTGACTGGCACTTTCCTATTGTGAACTGACTGGCAACTTTCCTATTGTTGTGACCTGCCTGCAACTTTCCTATTGTTGTGATCTGACTGGCAACTTTCCTATTGTTGTGAACTGACTGGCAACTTTCCTATTGGTGTGAACTGACTGGCAACTTTCCTATTGTTGTGAAATGACTGGCAACTTCCTATTGTTGTGAACTGACAGGCAACTTTCTATTGTTGTGATCTGAATGGCAACTTCACTATTGTTGTGAACTGACTGGCAACTTTCTCATCGTTGTGATCTGACTGGCAACTTTCTCATTGTTGTGATCTGACTGGCAACTTTCTCATTGATGTGAACTGACTGGCAACTTTCTCATCGGTGTGATCTGACTGGCAACTTTCCTTATTGTTGTGAACTGACTGGCAACTTTCCATTGTTGTGAACTGACTGGCAACTTTCTAATTGTTGGGAAGTGATTGGCAACTTCCTATTCTTGTGAACTGACTGGCACTTTCCCATTGTTGTGAACTGACTGGCAACTTTCCCATTGTTGTTAACTGACTGGCAACTTTCCAATTGTTGGAAGTGATTGGCAACTTTCCATTGTTGTGAACTGACTGTCAACTTTCCTATTGCCCCATTGTTTTGTGACTGACTGGCACTTTCCTATTGCCCCATTGTTGTGAACTGACTGGCAACTTTCCCATTGTTGTGAACTGACTGGCAACTTTTTTATTGCCCCATTGTTGTGAACTGACTGGCAACTTTCCTATTGCCCCATTTTGTGAACTTACTGGCAACTTTCCCATTGTTGTGAACTGACTGGCAACTTTCCTATTGCCCCATTGTTGTGAACTGACTGGCAACTTTCCTATTGCCCCATTGTTGTGAACTGACTGGCAACTTTCCTATTGCCCATTGTTGTGAACTGACTGGCAACTTTCCCATTGTTGTGAACTGACTGGCAACTTTCCTATTGCCCCATTGTTGTGAACTGACTGGCAACTTTCCTATTGCCCCATTGTTGTGAACTGACTGGCAACTTTCCTATTGCCCCATTGTTGTGAACTAACTGGCAACTTTCCCATTGTTGTGAACGATTTTTAAGTTTATTTTTGAGTTAAATTTCAGCTGTTGAATTTGCTTCAATTTTTGATGGCAAGTAATGGTTAGTGAACTGGACTACAAAAGAACAAGTTATCGGTTTCGATTCAGATCAACTGCTTCCGGGTTCACCTAGACTTAAATTGGTACCGGATTATTTTAATGGAAAGTAAACCGGCATGGGCGTGATACCGACTACATTACCCCAAAAATAATGTGTTGAAAGTCTATAAACATTATGATCACTAACGCCATAATTCTTATACGTCACTTAACGTGACGGGGCTCTTTACCTTTACTTTAATGGCTCGAAAACAACGTTGGTATCGTCATAACAATCACACAAGTCACGTGTGATTGAATATGCTTAAAGAAGATGTTTTATCCTGCTGTGCTGATGGGACAAACTCGTCGCCACTATCGATTGTTAGAATTAGCATTGTGGCATTAGTAATGCGCTGGATAATATAGAGGAGCATTCTTTGTGTAAGGACTCGGGTTATGATTTAGAAAAAAGTTTCGAGTGACATCATTTAGCTCTGTAGATGAATATCTGGGTTCTGTCGAAGATTAAATGGTAAAAGTATAGTACGAGGCTTGAATCGGCGTCTTAGCACGCGAGTTTTTACCCATATGTGCTCGGTCGCCTGTCCAGAAGTCTCCGAACAATTCTGGACAGTGTCGCATCAAGCATCGAAACTCACAATGCAATTCGGCATTCCTCATCTTCGTAGAATACTGCCCTGGTACCCATTTCTGCCAGCGACTGGGTCGACCCGCGGGGTATTTTTAATTTTTGTTTCCCAACCACGAGTACAACTAATGAACATACTTGATGAAAGATCACAACAGCTAAGACTGAAAATTAATAGAGATAAGACCAACATTATGAGAATTAATGCAGTTGACGATAACCAAATAAAATTAGGAGAAATACCTCTACTAGACGTACAATCTACATATATCTGGGTAGTAATATAGATAAAGAGGGAGGAGCAGAAAATGATACAAATAAGGATAGCAAATGCAAGAGGAGCTTTCATTGCACTGGGAACCACATGAATCCAAAGAAATTAGTTTAACACAAAAATAAAAATTGTCAACTCCAATGTTAAGTCAGTCCTATTATATGGCTGTGAAAAATGGAGAACAACAAAATTGTGACAATAATGAAGATACACGTCCATTAATGGATGTTTACGCAGGATAAAAGGATGGAAATGGCAGGCAGCAAATCACTAACATAGAATTATGGAAATGTACCAGTCAAACACCAGTGGATAAAGAGATACAGCGAAGACGATGGCGCTAGATAGGACACACACTGAGAAAAGCCAACTGAGAGTATTACACAACATGCCCTTTTTTGAATCCCCAGGGGAAGACAAAGAGGAAGACCAAGGAATTCTTGGAGAAGACAGATAGAAGCAGAGATGAAGATGATGGGGAAGATATGGAATGATCTTAAAGAATGGCAATAAACAGAACGACTAGGAAAGTGTTTGTTGAAGACCTATGCTCCACAGGGAGCTGAAAGGAAGAAGAAGAATACGAGTACAACTCACACTGCTTCCACAGCGAGAATCGAACACGGGTTGTCCAAACATCGGTAGCCTAGCAGGGTAGAGGATTAAAAGGTATTCTTTTCTAGTATTATCAGTTATTTTTTTAACGTAGATCTGTGTATTACTTTCTATGTGAAATTAATCATAATACTTAGTGGTAACGCTGCTTACCCTTCAAAAATGTGTTCATAAAAGGGGTACGTTTTTTTTTAAAATACCGTTAATATGGTAACAGAACAACTAACTAGTTAGCTAATATCTTAAGTATTAGCTATTATTTAGATTACGAACTAACGACAAATTAAACTAAATAGATAACTTACTAATTAACTAAATAACTAATTTACAGCCTAACTAACTTACCAGTTAACAAACTTACTACCTAACTAACGAGTTAACTGACATACAAGGTAGCTAACAAACTAGGTAAATACCTAACTAGATGACTTACAAAAAGATGATTTAATTATTAATATTAATTTACTACCTAACTATATTATCAAATATATAGATAGCGAACTAACAACTGGATAACTAACACGTCGGATAACAAACAAAATAGCTAATCACTAAATAGATCGATAACTAATTTACTAGATAACTAACTAAATAGATCGATAACTAATTTACTAGATAACTAACTAAATAGATCGATAACTAATTTACTAGATAACTAACTAAATAGATCGATAACTAATTTACTAGATAACTAACTAAATAGATCGATAACTAATTTACTAGATACATAACTAAGATAATTAATTAACTAGAACTAACTAAGTAAAATAGATCTGTAACTTATTAATTAGATAACTAACTAGGCGGATAATAACAAAATAACTAACAATTTTGCTAGATAACTAACAAAAATAAATTGATAAGTAATTAACTAGATAAATGACTAAATAGGTCGATAACTAATTAACTAAGATTACTAAATATATCGATAACTAATTAACTAGATAACTAACTAGCTAAATAGATCTATAATTAATTAACTAGATAACTAACTAGCTAATAGATCAATAACTAATTAATTTGATAATTTAACTAAATAGATCAATAACCAATTAACCAGATAACTAACTAGCTAATAGATTGATAAATAATTAACTAGATAACTAGCTAAATAGGTCGATAACTAATTAACTAGATAACTAGCTCGTTAGTTAGATAAATAATTGATCAATTAGTTCATTAATATTATCATTAATAGTTTCTATCGACCACTTAATCTCTAAAGAGCTGGCAGAGCCGACATACCACTTATATCAGCAGTCACAAGAGTGTTCGTTTAAGTTCATCAAGAGATATGAATGTTGATAGCTCTACTGGCTCTATGATAAAACACATATCTTATCTGCCTCCCCATTCTATTCGTTCAACGCTTTTACTACAATAGGGAGCCGCGATAGCTCAGTGGTTAGTGAACTGTGCTACAAAGGACAAGGGGTAGATGACGGGGGTACTTTACTTTTTTTTTTTTTTTAACTACAAATTATACCACTTCTGCATTATATGCTTTCATCGATTGTTGTGTTTTTGTGTGTGTAAAAGTAAAGTAGAACCCCTGTCACACCAAGTGACGTATAGGAAATATGGTGTTAGTGACCCTATATTTTACACACCTTCAGCACATGATTTTTGGGGTAATGTGGTCGGTATTACGCCCGTGCCGCTTTACTTTCCCAGAAAAAATCCGGTACCCATTTTAAGGCTGGGTAAACCCGGAAGCCGTCGGTTGGGATCGAACCCTACCTCTTGTCCTTTGTAGTCCAGTTCACTAACCACTGAGCTATCGCGGCTCCCGTTTTTTTTTTTTTTGTAAGGCGGTTGTATATCTCTCTTAAAATTGATATAGCAGTTAATTAAATATAATATTACCTGAGAATTAATTAAACAATTCATTTCATTAACCTTCTCCTCCCCCCCCCCACTCCCCGCCTTTTTCAAGTTCATCGTAAAAGATCTTCTGATGTGTCCGCAGGTTGCTATGGCAATGATCTTGTTGGTACCCACAGATCTGGAGACCCTCATTAACTACCTCAGCTTCTTCGCCTCGTTTTTCAACTGTTGTGTCTACGTCTGCTTGATGATCTTCAAGTTGAAAACCATGAAGGATACACCCAGAGTTTTCAAGGTAGTTAATAAGTTGTCCAAGCAATGATGTTTTCCCATGTGTGAAATCAGACATGAAATCAACTCGAAACCAGCAAACTGTTTTATAAATGTGTGTAAGAACGCGAGTGCTGCCTATTATTTAACTTCATCAAGCTTGGCAGCCAGAATACAAGGATGGAAATAACAGGACAAAATCACTAACGTAGAATTCTGGGAAAGTACCAGTCAAATACCAGTGGATAAAGAGATACAACGAAAGAACGATGGCACTGGATAGTACACACACTGCGGTAGCCATCTGAGAGTATTACACGACAGGCCCTTTTTTGGAAGCCCCAGGGGAGATACAAAGAGGAAGACCAAAATATTCTTGGAAATAGAGAAGGGAGGTGGAAGCAGATATGGAGATGATAGGGAATACATGGGATGAGCTTAAAGTGACTATAAGAAGGTTCAATATCAATGTCATTTCCGGTGAAAATTTAGGGAGAAACTGCTCACAATGACCTAGCAACAGCACTAAAGGAGCTCAAGTAGCAACACCAGGACCTGATTCAGACCTATGCTAAAAAAAAAAAAAAACTTCAGCTTAGGGTCCTACAATCCGAGGGGACCTCACATTTGTTTATATCAATCTATGATTGAGAATGTTAATGTTGTAACAGGGGACCTCACAATTTGTTTCTATTGTAGTCTATGACAGAGACCTTCCAGTGTTAATGTTGTAAAAGGTCCCTCAAAGTCGTTTATATCGTAATCTATGATAGTGACCTTCTAATGTTAATGTTGTAATAGAGGGTCTCAAAGTTTCAGCTGAGAGCCTCGCCAAGCATGATCCGGCCCTGATGACATTGAATAGACAGGAATGACAGGCCACAAAGAGAACTCTTCTGTCAGAAGAGTTAAGGCAACCCACGTGACTAACCATAAACATGCATGTGCCACTTGTGGCAGTGGATTCTATGCCAAATTTTGACTCGGAAGTCTCCTCCGCACACAGAAGACAAGTCCAGCCACACCTCAGAGTGTTGCTGTTGTCGGCACCGTCTGAAATATCCGGCTCATTATCCGGTAAATTATCATGGTTGGTTACGCTCACAGTGAGGTCTCTGTTGTAGCTTAATGTTTGGCCTTAATAAGCCACAGACCCCCACCCCCAAGCGTTTGCTTATTTTAATGATTATATTTAACCTTTGACCTCATCATCCACAGACCCAATCATTGTCCCCATTCTGATGATTGTGTTCAACGTCTACATGATTGTCGCGCCAATAGCCATCAGCCCACAGCTCGAGATCGTTTACGTGTCTTCTATTATTCTCAGTACATGTGCCCTGCTCTATGTCCCATTTGTCCGTTTTGGATTACAGCTTCCCTTCTACGGTAAGTTCCATGTATTTCTTTAGCTTGATAAAGCAAACGTAATCCTGTAGCAAATAACTCATTCAGAGCGCCAATATTTTTAGCATCACTGTAAAAGTCAGTAAAGAGCCCCGTCACGCTAAGTTGCTGTATAGGGAATATGGTGTTAGTGACAATATTTTTTGTGGACTTTCGGCACATGATTTTTGGGGTAATGTGGTCGGTATTGCTGCCCGTGCCGCTTTACTTTCCCGTGGAAAAAATTCGGTACACATTTAAGGCTGGGTGAACCCGGAAGTCGTCAATCAGGATCGAACCCGACTCTTGTCCTTTAATAGTCCAGTTCACTAACCACTGAGATATCACGACCACATCACTGTACTTGTTGCAGAATCTCGGCTGTACTGAGATCCTCTTATTTGTCTTTCTATTGTTTATTTTCTTTAACAATGTGAATCATGTACACATTTTCTATACCTAGTTCTACTAACGATATGGTTGACATCGAATAGATGATCACTTCATCGTAGAGTGAAGCAGCTGATGTCACGTTATCTCATGAACGTGATTGTCGGACAATGCTCTTCTTCTCCTGCTCTTGTCCTTAAAGTGACGCCTTTAACGTTTGCGGCCGAGCTGTCATGTTTTCTCCATTTGACCAGGCAGATCAGACTTGATCACGTTATATTTCTAGGACCTGTTTCTCCCTTTGCGACTCTTCCTATGTCAGCTAAGTAGCCACCTCCTGATACCAGCATTTGATCAACTAATTCATAGATCAACTCTGATTCATAGATCAACTCTGATTCATAGATCAACTCTGATTCATAGATCAACTCTGATGCTTTGATCAGCTTTGATTCTTCTTTATCGGCCCGCTTCCGGGTGGCGCTGCGGCCAAAATGGCCGGCTAGTTACATCACGTTTGGGACTAGCGGAAGTTTTGTTGCAGTGCATTTTCAAATATTCTTTCTTGTCTGAAGTTTCGTTCGTGGAGACAGCGGTAGTCCGGTCACATTCATCTGACCATAAAGTCAACACGGTTTTGGCGCCCGTTCACTGATTACAAAATCTACACGGAATTGGCTTGAGGAGCATGAAAGTCATGTTGCCCAAGATGGCCGTTATAGCGACCCAGAAGTGTGTGTAATGAGCTTCGCGCCTTTTCTCAGAACTCGCTGCGTTCACTGGAACAGTATAAACGATCAGAGTGGACACTTTGTTGGTTGATAGAACAGGGACTGAACAGATGTGGGAATCCCACACTACAGTGACGCCATTCTATTCTAAAATCTAAATTCTAAACTCTAAATTCTAAAGTCTTATTTATCTCTTCGTATGACTTCGGATTTAATGGATATATTCTTTCTCTTTTTTCTTTTTTTTTTTTATCGTTTACTGGTAGAGTTACAATTGATGATTCTAACGGAAAAAAGACAGCAGTTAGACCAAGACTCCCAACCTGTCCATATTGTTAATCGCTTCTATATGTCACTTCTTCGGCTTCTATATGTCACTTCTTCAGCTTCTTTATATATCACTTCTTCAGCTTCTATATGTCACTTCTTCGGCTTCTATATGTACTTCTTCAGCTTCTTTATATATCACTTCTTCAGCTTCTATATGTCACTCTTCTTCAGCTTCCATACGTCATTTCTTCAGCTTCTATATGTCACGTCTCCAGCTTCTATATGTCACTTCTTCAGCTTCTATATGCCACCTCTTCAGCTTCTAAATGTCACTTATTCAGCTTCTATATGTCACTTCTTCAGCTTCTATATGTCACTTCTTCAGCTTCTATATGTCACTTCTTCAGCTTCTATATGTCACTTCTTCAGCTTCTATATGTCACTTCTTCAGCTTCTATATGTCACTTCTTCAGCTTCTATATGTCACTTCTTCAGCTTCTATATGTCACTTCTTCAGCTTCTATATGTCACCTCTTCAGCTTCTATATGTCACCTCTTCAGCTTCTATATGTCACGTCTTCAGCTTCTATATGTCACTTCTTCAGCTTCTATATATCACTTCTTCAGCTTCTATATGTCTCCTCTTCAGCTTCTATATGTCACCTCTTCAACTTCTATATGTCACCTCTTCAGCTTCTATATGTCACCTCTTCAGCTTCTATATGTCACGTCTTCAGCTTCTATATGTCACCTCTTCAGCTTCTATATGTCACTTCTTCAGCGTCTATATATCACTTCTTCAGCTTCCATATGTCACTTCTTCAGCTTCTATATGGCACCTCTTCAGCTTCTATATGTCACTTCTTCATCTTCTATATGCCATTTCTTCAGCTTCTATATGTCACTTCTTCAGCTTCTATATGTCTCTTCTTCAGCTACTGAACACTGGCCAAGTTTGGTACAGACGCTTGGCGGGCCTTGAGACCGTGCTACGCTCACATAGCAAGGTTCAAGGTCTCGGCTCTCTAGCAGTCTTCGCCATTATCACGTGACGCTGCTGTAGATTTTTCTGATGTTGCTAGATCATCAAGTTTTGTTTTGTTTTGTTATGATTTCTGTTCTTCTCTCCCCTTTTTAAAATTTAAAATGTGCCGTGTATAAGTTCGAAGTTAGCGAATTCTATAATTGTGGCGATCCATGATTGTACAAGGAAGTAACGACGGTAGTTTTCTATTGCCTACCGTCGGTCTGTTTACGGTTTGCTCCGCTAGCCTTTGACTAAAAAGTCTCACCCACAAGCCAGTAGGGTTGTTTTACTTCAGGTTACCCTCCCTTAGCCTTTTACTCTTCCGAGCATACCGACAAGGCAGCAGGGCAGCCGCAGGTTGTACTGTCTACTATCAATAATAGGAAACTCTTTCTACAGAGCTTCGGAGGAGCAGGAAACAATCTGATCATCAGAAGCGGTACAGGAGGAATGACACAATATGCAGAAAGCAGACAATTTTACACTAACAAGAAAACAGAACAAGAAAAGAGTAACCGACAGTAGATCTATTCCTACTATCACAGTTGACACAAACCATAAAATAGTTATGATTACACTCAGACAGCCAAAAACAAAGAGAAGATACGCAAACAAACAAAAGAAGCAAAAGGGAACAGACAATAAAAATAAAAACAATTAAAATATAATAAACAAGGAAAACCCTAGAAGAAAAACTAACAGATGAATTCAAGAAACTCCCTAACAAAGTAAGCACAATACAAGAAGAATGGAAACAGTTTAAGAAAACAGTTAGACACCATGTCGTGACGGGGGCTCTTTACTCTCTTTTTTTTTACTCGTTATAGCACATTTTAAATGTGATGTTTCTAATACGAACAGACAGTATCATTGTAAATTAATAGAATAGCCTCTCCTTTACACTTTGATATAAGCTACTTGACCAAACAATGACAAACATCAGATATAAGCTACTTGACCAAACAATGACAAACAGCAGATATAAGCTACTTGACCAAACAATGACAAACAGCAGATATAAGCTACTTGACCAAACAATGACAAACAGCAGATATAAGCTACTTGACCAAATAATGACAAACAGCAGATATAAGCTACTTGACCAAACAATGACAAACAGCAGATATAAGCTACTTGACCAAACAATGACAAACAGCAGATATAAGCTACTTGACCAAACAATGACAAACAGCAGATATAAGCTACTTGACCAAACAATGACAAACAGCAGATATAAGCTACTTGACCAAATAATGACAAACAGCAGATATAAGCTACTTGACCAAACAATGACAAACAGCAGATATAAGCTACTTGACCAAATAATGACAAACAGCAGATATAAGCTACTTGACCAAACAATGACAAACAGCAGATATAAGCTACTTGACCAAACAATGACAAACAGCAGATATAACCTACTTGACCAAACAATGACAAACAGCAGATATAAGCTACTTGATCAAACAAGGACAAACATCAGATATAAGCTACTTGACCAAACAATGACAAACAGCAGATATAAGCTACTTGACCAAACAATGACAAACAGCAGATATAAGCTACTTGACCAAACAATGACAAACAGCAGATATAAGCTACTTGACCAACCAATGACAAACAGCAGATATGACCTACTTGACCAAACAATGACAAACAGCAGATATTACCTACTTAACCAAACAATGACAAACAGCAGATATGACCTACTTGATCAAACAATGATAAACAGCAGATATAGCTACTTGACCAAACAATGACAAACAGCAGATATAACCTACTTGACCAAACAATGACACACAGCAGATATAACCTACTTGACCAAACAATGACAAACAGCAGAAATAACCTACTTGATCAAACAAGGACAAACATCAGATATAAGCTACTTGACCAACACAATGACAAACAGCAGATATAAGCTACTTGACCAAACAATGACAAACAGCAGATATAAGCTACTTGACCAAACAATGACAAACAGCAGATATAAGCTACTTGACCACCAATGACAAACAGCAGATATGACCTACTTGACCAAACAATGACAAACAGCAGCTATTACCTACTTAACCAAACAATGACAAACAGCAGATATAAGCTACTTGACCAAACAATAACAAACAGCAGCTATTACCTACTTAACCAAACAATGACAAACAGCAGATATAAGCTACTTGACCAAACAATAACAAACAGCAGCTATTACCTACTTAACCAAACAATGACAAACAGCAGATATATAAGCTACTTGACCAAACAATAACAAACAGCAGATATGACCTACATGACCAAACAATGACAAACAGCATATATAAGCTACTTGACCAACCAATGACAAACAGCAGATATTACCTACTTAACCAAACAATGACAAACAGCAGATATGACCTACTTGACCAAACAATGACAAACAGCAGATACAAGCTACTGGACCAAACAATGACAAACAGAAGATATATCGCTACATTTCTTAAAACTGTTATGTGTGTAAAAATTGTGCTAAAAATAGGTGTGTCCATAGAGTGCTGCACTGCGTTTTAGTCTGTGTCTACTAGGGATGGACACAAATAGTTGTAGGCTGTTTCAGCTTGGATGTAGGAGATGTTGTTCTTATAGCAGTAAAACAGTAAAGTACCCCCGTCACGCCAAGTGGCGTATAGGGAATATGGTGTTAGTGACCATAACATTTACAGACCTTCGGCACATGATTTATGGGGTAATGTGGTCGGTATTACGCCCGTGCCGCTTTACTTTTCCAGAAAAAATCCGATACCCATTAAAGGCTGGTGAACCGGAAGTAGTCGGTTGGGATCGAACTGTACCCCTTGTCCTTTGTAGTCCAGTTCACTAACCACTGAGCTATCGCGGCTCCCTTTTTCTTATAGTACGTCTTCATTATTCTTTTTTTTTTTTTTTTTTTTTTTTTCTGTTAAACGTCCAACGACGTTCTTGTCTGATGTTCTAGTGTCCAAGATTCACATCTATAAATCAATATTGACTCTACACTTGAGAACTCTTTTCGTTATTTCCTTTGACAAACTTCTGTTCCTTAATATTATTCTCACTCTTTCGAAGACAGTATTTGCGTGTGCAATTCCGAATCCCACTCCATCTGTACACCTACCGTATGGAGTAGGGTGGCGGGTGTGTTCACCACCAAAAGGTAAACGAAGTGTTCACAGCCTCTCATTCACCAGGTGCTGTGGTTACTAAATGACAGAATTCATCTTTGTGATTCTGGAAGGTTCTCAACTCAGTACTACTGCACTACTGAAGCCAAGACCACACCTACATGTGGTCCCCCTGGTTTCCGTAAAGATGGTCTTGTGTGCGACCGAGTTCCAGACGGTATAACTGAGCAGGGAGGAGGTGAGACCCTATAGATGTAGGACCAGGTCCCACAGGCACATTGTACACGTCATGGTCCTCATTCACCTTCACTCTCTCTTGAGTGAATGTTATTTTCTTGTCTTAATACTACTACCTCTTTAAGAATAGCAAAATATTATGTCTTCTCAACATTCCTTTATGGTGCAGAAACATGGACATTAGACAAGAAAACAGAAAAGAGAATTAAAGCCTTTGAAATGTGGATATATAGAAGAATAGGTAGAATTGGATGGAAGGAAAAGAAAACAAACGATGAAGTCTTAAAACAAATAAAAATGAAAAGAGAACTTCTGAACACAATTCAAACAAAGACAAATGCGATTTTGGGCCATGTTAAAAGACACAACAGCCTACTAAAGGTAATCCTGGAGGGGAAAATACAAGGTAAAAGAAGCAGGCCTAGACTAACATGGACGAGTAACATCAAAAGATGGACAAACCGGCCTATGACAATCTTCACCATCAAAGCAAGAAACAGAGCAGAATGGCGCTCCATGGTAGCCAACCTTCGTTGCGGAGATGGCACTCGATGATGATGATGAATACTACCTCTGTGGAACCCTCTGTGGATGGGGATCGCTTTGAGGGACCCCCCCCCCCCCCAACCACACACAGAGGACAGACGGCTTCAGTTTGATAAGAAGACCACCATGTTTTATCTCCAGCAGCTTATGGTATATCGCACAGACACACATGGCTCAGGGCGTGACGATTCTCGGTCAATACAAATGGCCTACGTATGATACACGTGAAAGAGCGGAACACGTGTCGGTTGACAGTAGGGAATGGGCTGATGTGAATCCTGCCTGACTCCATGGCCTGGAGGAATGAGCATATGGATGGCCGTCATGACAGCAGAGGCAGAGCCACAGTGCCATGGAGGAATGAGCACATGGATGGCCGTCATGTCAGCAGAGGCAGAGCCACAGTGTGCCATGGAGGAATGAGCACATGGATGGCCGTCATGACAGCAGAGGCAGAGCCACAGTGTGCCATGGAGGAATGAGCACATGGATGGCCGTCATGACAGCAGAGCCACAGTGTGCCATGGAGGAATGAGCACATGGATGGCCGTCATGACAGCAGAGGCAGAGCCACAGTGTGCCATGGAGGAATGAGCACATGGATGGCCGTCATGACAGCAGAGCCACAGTGTGCCATGGAGGAATGAGCACATGGATGGCCGTCATGACAGCAGAGCCACAGTGTGCCATGGAGGAATGAGCACATGGATGCCGTCATGACAGCAGAGGCAGAGCCACAGTGTGCCATGGAGGAATGAGCACATGGATGGCCGTCATGACAGCAGAGGCAGAGCCACAGTGTGCCATGGAGGAATGAGCACATGGATGGCCGTCATGACAGCAGAGCCACAGTGTGCCATGGAGGAATGAGCACATGGATGGCCGTCATGACAGCAGAGGCAGAGTGTGCCATGGAAAGTAGTTGTGAGTCGATGAAGTGGGCACAAATTTCATTTTGGGGTGGGAAGATAGTTCAAAGCCCCCCCCCCCCCCCCCCCCCCCAGATTGACAATCCCATGTACACCTACCACCTGATTGGTTACAGTTAGTCGAAGGCCCCGGTCACACTGAAAACGAATTAAAATCCATAATTGCTCAACGGCCCGTGCCAGTGGAACCATCCGAATTAAAACTCATCTCACAGAAGGATCCAAATAAAGAAAGGCAGATACAGTTCCCATCATAGCAGCTACAGCACACGCCAAAAGACATAATGCGTAGCCGCACCGAAAGTGAACGTAGCTAAACTGTCCTTCGTCATACGATACTATATGAACATATTAATAAGGCATATTGCCATATACGAATATAATCATTTTGAATCGTTAGGACTGTTGATTTGGAGTTAACGAGTACTCATGACCGATAACCCATATCTTGAACTAACTTTCTCCACAGACAAATTCGTCATCTGGATACAGCTGATACTGCAAGTTGTCCCGCCTGCTAAGTATGAGGAATGAGTGCCATTTGTCGCTGTCATCACAGTGTCTGTGACTGGTCATGATTTTTAATGACAAAAATATTTGAATAGTCGCAAACAATCGAATGTGTTTGTTGTGTATCTGTGTGCACGTGTGTGTGTGTTCACGCGGTGTCGTCTGCGAGCTTACCATTCATCCTCTGCGTTCGCCTGACGGATGCTCCTAGAAGGTCGTATATGCGTTGTGTTTGAGCTGAAGCGCCTGCGACCAGCGGTCGCAACACCAGGTAGATCGGCGGCCCATCATCTGACCAAGACCTAGTCTAGAATCTAATAGTTGGTCTCCCCTGGTAACATCATCATTGAGTGCCGTCACCGCATCGAAGGTTGGCTACCATGGAGCGCCATTCCACTCATATCTCTTGCTTTGATGGTGCAAGGTCATAGGTTGACTTGTCATTCTTTTGATGTTACTCGTCCATGTTAGTCTTGGTCTGCCTCTGCCTCTTTTACCTTGAATTTTCCCTTCCAATATTACTTTTATTAGGCTGTTGTGTCTTTTAAAATGCCCCAAAAATATCACTTGTCTTGTTCTAATTGTGTTTAGTAGTTCTCTTTTCATTTTTATTTGTTTTAAAACTTCATCGTTTACCTAAAACAACAGTTAGAATTTCTCTCCAGGGCTTTATCTTTGGAGTGTTACGTGATGAGGCTCCAATCTCTTTCATGGTGGTCTGCCATATTCGTCTTTCGTATTCTGAATATGCCTCATGTGTACCACACACTTTGCTGTTCTCACTTTCTATGCCGTTGATCATTTCTGATTCTTTCGCCCCATCCACCGTCACAGACTTTTCACATTCGGGTTGAACATACACGGCCGGCGCTATTGTTGTCGAACCATGTGTTTGCCTGTCGAACCGCGAACACACGACACAAAGAAGAATAAATCATATTCCACTGAAATATCGGTAACAGACTGCGCCAAAGCAGATTAGTAATTAGAGGTTCCCTCCTTGTTTTGCAAGGCGAACGGTGAATATGATGTTAGCGACCATATTTTCTGACTGCGGCACATTTTTGGGTGGTGTGGTCGGTATCACGACAGGCCGCCTTTACTTCCCAGAAAAAATCTCTGATGCTAATTTTTAGAGGCTGTGTGAACCCTGGAGCCTTGTCGGTCCAAAAACAAAAATATCCGCCATTTCTGAGGATCGAACGTAGACACTTCTGATCAGGAAGTGAGCACACTAACCACCCAGCCACCGAGGTGAGCACACTAACCACCCAGCCACCGAGGTGAGCACACTAACCACCCAGCCAACCAAGATGGACCAAACAAGCGACCTCTCAAAATCGAGGGAGACCGCTTGTCCTCAACACACTAATTCACTAACCATTCCTCTACTGTAGCTCTCATGTTTATCACTTTTCTTCATTTTTTTTTCAAGATTTGTAATTGTTCCCTGTTGAAGACTTTTTAGTAGAAACGTTGGTTGTTTAGTCTTGCCTTGTCCACAAAGCAGAAATATCCGATTTTAATAATTGTATTGTATAAAATATAGAGGTCTAACGCTTTCTCATTGGGACTTAATTTCGGGGATCAAGTAATGGTGGAACTTCTCAGATGTAGGTACGGGAGAAACCATCAATTAGTAATGAAGTGGAGACATCAATTAGTAATGAAGTGGAGACATCAATTAGTAATGAAGAGACATCAATTACTAATGAAGTGGAGACATCAATTAGTAATGAAGTGGAGACAGCAATTAGTAATGAAGTGGAGACAGCAATTAGTAATGAAGTGGAAACATCAATTAGTAATGAAATGGAGACATCAATTAGTAATGAAGTGGAGACATTAATTAGTAATGAATTGGAAACATCAATTAGTAATGAAATGGAGACATCAATTAGTAATGAAGTGGAGACATCAATTAGTAATGCAATGGAGACATCAATTAGTAATGAAGTGGAGACATCAATTAGTAATGAAGTGGAGACATTAATTAGTAATGAAGTGGAGGCATTAATTAGTAATGAAGTGGAGGCATCAATTAGTAATGAAGTGGAGACATCAATTAGTAATGAAGTGGAGACATCAATTAGTAATGAAGCGGAGACATCAATTAGTAATGAAGCGGAGACATCAATTAGTAATGAAGTGGAGACATCAATTAGTAATGAATTGGAGACATCAATTAGTAATGAAGTGGAGACATCAATTAGTAATGAAGTGGAGACATTAATTAGTAATGAAGTGGAGACATCAATTAGTAATAAAGTGGAGACATCAATTAGTAATGAAATGGAGACATCAATTAGTAATGAAATTGAGACATCAATTAGTAATGAAGTGGAGACATCAATTAGTAATGAAGTGGAGACATCAATTAGTAATGAAATGGAGACATCAATTAGTAATGAAGTGGAGACATCAATTATTAATGAAATGGAGACATCAATTAGTAATGAAGTGGAGACATCAATTAGTAATGTCTCTTCGTAGGATCTCAAACATAAGCTGAAAAGAATATATTTCAAACAAACAGATAAGAGACAAATGTAAACAAGAAAGCGCGTTGAGCTTTATAAGGAGAAGGTGTCAGAAATACATTGGTCATGTGTTGAGAATGAAGGTAGAAGGGCTTCCAGGCAATCATAGGGAAATCATCTGGTAAAAGACAACAAGACAGACCAAGAGAATCGCTGGCAGAACAATTACTAGAGACAAATAATAATAAATAAATATTATTAAATAGGGAACAATTACTAGGGAAGGCTCAACCATGGGAGTAAAAAAAAATCAACCAATTTGTTCGTTCTATTAAAATTACTATTTTTTCCTCCTATAAAATAACATTACTGTTTACACCTCCTATATAATTAACATTACTATTTTTCTCCTATATAATTAGCATTACTATTTACACCTCCTATTTAATCAACATTACTATTTTTCCTCCTATATAATTAACATTACTATTTCCACTTCCTATATAATTAACATTACTATGCTCCTCCTAAATAATTAATACTACTATTTACACCTCCTATATAATTAACATTACTATTTGCACCTCCTATATAATTAACATTACTATGCTCCTCCTATATAATTAACATTACTATGCTCCTCCTATATAATTAACATTACTATGCTCCTCCTATATAATTAACATTACTATGCACCTCCTATATAATTAACATTACTATGCTCCTCCTATATAATTAACATTACTATGCTCCTCCTATATAATTAACATTACTATGCTCCTCCTATATAATTAACATTACTATGCACCTCCTATATAATTAACATTACTATGCTCCTCCTATATAATTAATATTGCTATGCACCTCCTATTTAATTAACATTACTATGCACCTTCTATATAATTAACATTACTATGCTCCTCCTATATAATTAATATTGCTATGCACCTCCTATATAATTAACATTACTATGCACCTTCTATATAATTAACATTATTATGCTCCTCCTATATAATTAACATTACTATGCTCCTCCTATATAAGTAACATTACTATGCTCCTCCTATATAATTAACATTACTATGCTCCTCCTATATAATTAACATTACTATGCTCCTCCTATATAAGTAACATTACTATGCTCCTCCTATATAATTAACATTACTATGCTCCTCCTATATAATTAACATGACTATTTTTCCTCCTATATAATTAACAATACTATTTGCACCTACTTTTAACACAACGTAGAGGTTTATTAAAAACAAACAAATGCACAGATGATCTCTACGTGTCTCAATAAAAAAACAACTCTACTAAAAGTAGCTCAGCTCAAAAGAAAGTCTAGGCCCCAGGCAGCGAGTGCATGAGCTGAAAGCAGCCAGCGACTTATAGCTGATCAAGATCTATTCCCAACTCCCAGTGGTGACCCTGGAAAAAGACCAATCATTCCAGTTAAATGGGCAGATGTTGAAGAGAAACGTATATTGCAATCAACACGGAACACACTATTGCGCACACTGTAGAGGATTTCAGATCACATGCATGTGCTCCACTGTACCGGAGAAGATCCCAATAGTGGAACTTCCGATCTATACTTTACCGGCATTGGAAAGATAGAATTAACCATCTTTCCAGCAAAAAACGTAACAGTGAACGTTGACGCAAACATGGCAGTGCCATCTTGAAACCGGAAGTTCATATAATTCTCTTATTACCAAGGATGGGCTGCACACTTGTGACTGGTCCAAGACATTAGCTCTGCACACTTGTGACTGGTCCAAGACATTAGCTCTGCACACTTGTGACTGGTCCAAGACATTAGCTCTGCACACTTGTGACTGGTCCAAGACATTAGCTCTGCACACTTGTGACTGGTCCAAGACATTAGCTCTGCACACTTGTGACTGGTCCAAGACATTAGCTCTGCACACTTGTGACTGGTCCAAGACATTAGCTCTGCACACTTGTGACTGGTCCAAGACATTAGCTCTGCACACTTGTGACTGGTCCAAGACATTAGCTCTGCACACTTGTGACTGGTCCAAGACATTAGCTCTGCACACTTGTGACTGGTCCAAGACATTAGCTCTGCACACTTGTGACTGGTCCAAGACATTAGCTCTGCACACTTGTGACTGGTCCAAGACATTAGCTCTGCACACTAGTGACTGGTCCAAGACATTAGCTCTGCACACTTGTGACTGGTCCAAGACATTAGCTCTGCCCACTTGTGACTGGTCCAAGACATTAGTTCTGCACTCTTGCGACTGGTCCAAGACATTAGCTCTGCACACTTGTGACTGGTCCAAGACATTAGCTCTGCACACTTGTGACTGGTCCAAGACATTAGCTCTACACACTAGTGACTGGTCCAAGACATGAGCTCTGCACACTTGTGACTGGTCCAAGACATTAGCTCTGCACACTTGCGACTGGTCCAAGACATGAGCTCTGCACACTTGTGACTGGTCCAAGACATTAGCTCTGCACACTTGTGACTGGTCCAAGACATGAGCTCTGCACACTTGTGACTGGTCCAAGACATTAGCTCTGCACACTTGTGACTGGTCCAAGACATTAGCTCTGCACACTTGTGACTGGTCCAAGACATTAGCTCTGCACACTTGTGACTGGTCCAAGACATTAGCTCTGCACACTTGTGACTGGTCCAAGACATTAGCTCTGCACACTTGTGACTGGTCCAAGACATTAGCTCTGCACACTTGTGCACAAGACACTAGCTAACACAAATCTGTATGGTCTTCCCCTACATTCACATTCAAAATAACATTTCACTTAAAACAATTTTGATTCTCATCAACTCTTTATTGATATTTAGCAAAAGTTGTCATTCTCAAGAGCAGCGATTCTCAACCCATGTGCCTTAATGGCTACATGGGTGCAGGTATTGTGAAGGGGTGCTATCATTTATAAACTTCTCAAACATTATAGACAAAATAAACAAGGACAAAGCAATAAATTGTGTAAATTGTGATAAATAAACAATCATTTTCTTTGGTTGGTTCTTGATCAAAGCAGATTGTGTGTTTGTACTTTCAACTGCATCATGTAGTGATATCTGTCAGTGTATGTGAGTTTCTGGTTCTCATTTCATGAATGTATTTGCCCTTGGAGAAAGTTGTGTCATCAAAACATATTGGACACTCAAAAGATAACCATGGTTAAGGTTTGCTGGGTATACATCAACTGGAGAAATGAAAAAATATATATATAAAACGGTATGGTGAAAGCTTATGTAATAAATGGATGACAAAAAATAGAACGACGTTTCGGCTCTATAGGCCTTCTGTAGGAACAAACATACAACACACAGATATGTATTTAAAATTAAAAAATAATTTAAAAAATAATTTTTGAATTAGAATTTAAAAAAAATTATTTATTATTTTTTATTATGTAAAGCTTTAACCTACCATTTTCTTATATATTTTTTTCGATATATTTTGTTTCATTTCCCCTTACAATTAGCATTACTGCTGCTTCACATTTGTATGCATTTCTTTGCCTTGACCCTATATGTCAACTGGTGACACTTGAGGTGTTCAATTGTATTATTTAACATAACAAAATGAATAACCAAACCCACTGGTTAGAATTTTGGCCATAAATGTTGTGTATCCCCTCACTGGGCAATGTTGAATGCCCAAACGAGAACCAGGCAGTGTTTAATTAAGTATTTACTTTATTATGTAAGTCTCCCAACCATTTTAAACAAAACACAAACTCAAAGTAAAAGAATTGATAGCTTGTCAGCTTGTGACAAGCAGGTATAGACAGAGGAAGTGGGAGGGGGGGGGAGGGGGGGAATTGGTTTTCAGATATCAATGGAGCTCAGTGTTATGGGATAGAAATGAAGAAGGGGGAAGTAAGGATTGGGGAAAAAGAGAGATGATAGAAGATAATAGAGGAAGGAAGTAGGTAGGGAGAGAGTGAGTAGGGAAGGGAGAGAGTGATGATGGAAGAGAATAGAAGAAGGAATTAGGTAGGGAGAGAGTGATGATAGAAGAGAATAGAGGAAGGAAGTAGGTAGGGAGAGAGTGATGATAGAAGAGAATAGAGGAAGGAATTAGGTAGGGAGAGAGTGATGATAGAAGAGAATAGAGGAAGAAAGTAGGTAGGGAGAGAGTGAATAGGGAAGGGAGAGAGTGATGATGGAAGAGAATAGAAGAAGGAATTAGGTAGGGAGAGATTGATGGTAGAAGAGAATAGAGGAAGGAATTAGGTAGGGAGAGAGTGATGATAGAAGAGAATAGAAGAAGGAATTAGGTAGGGAGAGAGTGATGGTAGAAGAGAATAGAGGAAGGAATTAGGTAGGGAGAGAGTGATGATAGAAGAGAATAGAGGAAGAAAGTAGGTAGGGAGAGAGTAGGGGATGGAGAGAGTGATGGTAGAAGAGAATAGAGGAAGAAAGTAGGTAGGGAGAGAGTAGGGGATGGAGAGAGTGATGGTAGAAGAGAATAGAGGAAGAAAGTAGGTAGGGAGAGAGTAGGGGATGGAGAGAGTGATGGTAGAAGAGAATAGAGGAAGGAATTAGGTAGGGAGAGAGTGATGGTAGAAGAGAATAGAGGAAGGAATTAGGTAGGGAGAGAGTGATGATAGAAGAGAATAGAAGAAGGAATTAGGTAGGGAGAGAGTGATGGTAGAAGAGAATAGAAGAAGGAATTAGGTAGGGAGAGAGTGATGGTAGAAGAGAATAGAGGAAGGAATTAGGTAGGGAGAGAGTGATGATAGAAGAGAATAGAAGAAGGAATTAGGTAGGGAGAGAGTGATGGTAGAAGAGAATAGAGGAAGGAATTAGGTAGGGAGAGAGTGATGATAGAAGAGAATAGAGGAAGAAAGTAGGTAGGGAGAGAGTAGGGGATGGAGAGAGTGATGGTAGAAGAGAACAGAGGAAGAAAGTAGGTAGGGAGAGAGGGGGGGGGAGAGAGTGATGGTAGAAGAGAATAGAGGAAGAAAGTAGGTAGGGAGAGAGTAGGGGATGGAGAGAGTGATGGTAGAAGAGAATAGAGGAAGAAAGTAGGTAGGGAGAGAGTAGGGGATGGAGAGAGTGATGGTAGAAGAGAATAGAGGAAGAAAGTAGGTAGGGAGAGAGTGAGTAGGTGATGGAGAGAGTGATGGTAGAAGAGAATAGAGGAAGAAAGTTGATAGGGAGCGAGTAGGGGATGGAGATGTAGGAATGTAAAAAAATAGATGGAGTTGGGTATAGGGTAAGGAGAATGGGAGAACCAATGTGGGTAATGTGGTGAAGCAGAATGGGAGAACCATTGTGGGTAATGTGGTGAAGGAGAATGGGAGAACCATTGTGGGTAATGTGGTGAGTAGATTGGAAAGTCTTGTGACCGTGGGTGAGTGTTAAGAAACTCTAGAGTGAGTTGTCTTAAGATATTGAGATTGATTTGCTTTAGCTGAGTAGAGCGGGGAAATTCTCATGATTGTGAGGAAAGGTGTAGAAACACAGAAGGGTGATTCCAGTTAATAAATTCGAGATTGAGGCTATGATGTGGCACTAATTCATTGGTTAAGATGGCAAGTACATAACAGACTACGCGGGCAGAAATTGGGGAGAGTGGCATGTAGAGGTTGACATGTAAGCTAGGCGTGTAGCCTTATAGCCGTACATGAGCCAAACGCTCATTGTTAGTTAGGAGTGATTAGTTGGAAAGGACAAAATTTCTAAACAGCTAACTAGGAAGATGTAGTAGATTGAGCAACCGTTCATTGTAGTTAGGACTGATTTAGTGAAGGACAAGAGAAGCGCTGAGATCGATAGCCCGAGTTAGTTGGTAATTCATAATTCCTTAGCTTTTACAGCGAAATACCGAGCTGTAATGTCAGACCACTGGTTTGTGATAATTTATGTAATGTTATTGTGTTGAACTTTGCCAATAAAGTCGTGATGTTTATTTTTGTGACAGACTTCCATGTGCGGTAACTTTCAAGTAGACAGTGGTGTTGTAGTCCAACTTAACAATTAAACTAAACCAACGCGAAGTACGATTATTGACAGTCTAACCAATGAATGAGCAGAGTCACTGAACAGTCTAACCAATGAATGAGCAGAGTCACTGAAGGAAAGAGCGAGCAGCCAAGACAAGTAATTAACAAGAACCACAGCAGGCCATTACATTACGGAGCTCTACATAAACAGAGCGTACACAGAAGTCATCTCGTCATGCATCATGCCGTTCACAAAGCTAGTGAAGATAGAGTCTACATAAAGATGTCATTATCTTTTGATTTACTAGGAGATACATCTTGAAGAGGTAAAGCCTCCTGGGGTATATTATGCACTCATATGAAATATCAAAGCTGATCACATTTCTAAGTACATATAAAAGGGCTACAAGCCATGATCAACAACAACGATCCAGAATAACGTCGAGATAAAACAAGAATAAACCCCAACGACACATCTGCGCTACACCAATGATGTTTACATTAGTCGTCGACACTAATCTTCATTTACAAAGAGTGATGATAAAAGAGAAGGAGGGAAGAGAGTGGGTAGGGAGAGAGTAAGGGATGTAGTGAGAGGATGAAAGGAAGGGTGGGCGTAAGTAAGGAAGGACTTTAGTTATGTAACACTATGAATTAATAAATTTGACACCCCAAAAAAAGTATTAAAAAAAAACTTTTTAAGAGCCATGGTCTTCTGTTTCTGTGACATTCTGTATCCTATGGTTCAATGTGTTCAGAGTTAAAAATGTTGAAAATCACTTCTCAAGAGATCAAATAGCATTTTTATCAACACAAAAATTGTGATCACTTAACATTTTTCAATTTTTTTTTTAATAAGTAAGATTAACCTGGAGTGACTCCTAAAGATATTCAAGTCTCTGACAACAAACAGGCACATAAAGTATGCATATCTATTATGGCAGTAAATCCATTTTGATTTCAACAAAATCAATAGTAAAACAAAAATTATGTCAATGTATGTTTCCAGACAATAAAATACAAACATGTCATAACGTATGCCCATTTGTTCCCAGACAATCAATAAAATACAAACATGACATACCATAATCTCACATATATATGGTTTCACAGTGTAGGCTTGTCATACTCTTTACATAATCCTAGTCACATACTCTCACACCAGTTCTAGGCATACTAAAATTTGCATAATTCTATTACACATTCCTAGTTTTGTATTTACATTATGCTTAGTCATACAAAAATTAGAATGAGTTCTAATTCTCCTAGTTACACTTACACAATTCTAATTACATTTACACAATACTAATTACACTTACATAATCCTAGTTACACAATCGTAAAACACTTTCATAAGTGCAGCTACAAATGTACATAATCCTAGTAACATTTACACTTACATAGATCTAGTTCCACACTATGCCTTCAAGGTATAGAAGATTTTTTGCTGGAAACATAGGGCAACCTGGCAAGGTACTGATCCCATAAAATGTACTGTTCTCCATCGAAAAAAAATCGGTGCACTAACACCATATTTCCCATATGTCTAAAGTGTGGATAAAAACCTCGATGCTTTATTTAACTTCCACATTTACACAATCCTAGTCACAAACACATTTACATAATTCAACTTACAATCATCTTCACATTATCCTAATACCACAATATGTCAGTGTGTTACACTTCGTCCTCTGCAGAATGCAACTGGGCACCTATGTGTTTGTCTCAAGTGTCATAATGTCAACCATCAAACAAAAATGGGAGCCACGATAGCTCAGTGGTTAGTGAACTAGACTACAAAGGATAAGGGTTAGGGCTCGATCCCAACCGATGGCTTCCGGGTTCACCCAGCCTTAAATGGGTACCAGATTTTTTTCTGGGAAAGTAAATCAGCACGGGCGTAATACCGACCACATTACCCCAAAAATCATGTGCTGAAGGTCTGTAAAATATAGGGTCACTAACACCATATTTCCCTATACGCCACTTGGCGTGACGGGGATACTTTACTTTTACTCAAACAAAAATGAACATGTAGTAGTAATGCTGAAATCATTCTTGACTCACACTTTAACATGAAGAAATGGGAGATAAAATCTCCTATAAGTGAAAACATGTTTTTCATTAGTTTTGTTACTGTACATCAAACAGCGGGTTCATGATATACAATTTATATTTGTTGCTGCTGCATTTGTTGGTGTTCATACATCTGTGTTGATGAAGACCATGGTGTCATCACTGTCTTCATTTTGACAAAGTCATGTGTACATGAAATGGAGGGAGAGTTATCTGACATTTACCTCCCTTTCTCATCCATGCTTGATGATTATCTGTGGGTATGACAATGACAAGATGAGTGGAACAGGATTTGATTAAAAATTCAAATTTCTTACACAGGAACTGTAACCATGAAACAAATAGCAGCCTTCATCAGAGAATATGGAATTTTAGTCTGATTAAGAGATGATCGCAGCAGAAACAGAAGAAGATTCCTTAAACTCACAAATAGTTCACTATATACTCTACAAACTTATATACTGTTCCCTATATACTCTACAAACTTATATACTGTTCCCTATATACTCTACAAACATATATACTGTTCCCTATATACTCTACAAACTTATATACTGTTCCCTATATACTCTAACAAACATATACTGTTCCCTATATAATCTACAAACTTATATACTGTTCCCTATATACTCTACAAACTTATATACTGTTCCCTATATACTCTACAAACTTATATACTGTTCCCTATATACTCTAACAAACATATACTGTTCCCTATATACTCTACAAACTTATATACTGTTCCCTATATACTCTACAAACTTATATACTGTTCCTTATATACTCTACAAACTTATATACTGTTCCCTATATACTCTACAAACTTATATACTGTTCCCTATATACTCTACTTTTTTCCAGTTGTTTCCAAAATGGAGGAATTATTTTTCTCCGGCTTGGTATAGAACCGTTGATCAGAGGTTTAACAAGCCGCTATCGTAAAAACGATGTTGTTAATGAAACGTAGACCTGATACAGAATGTGTAAACTAGCAGTAGATAGTAGTGATAGTTTTTTCGGCCCTAAAACAACAAAAATAGGATTCTGGAATGTGCGAACAATGGCCGCTCCGACGAAACATGCACAGGTCGCGAGCGAGATGGACAGATACGATCTAGATATTTTAGGATTAAGCGAAATGCGCTGGCCTGGAACAGGTAGGAGATCTATTGATAATAAAATAGTAGTTTTTTCTGGAAGGGAAGATGGAAAACACCGTGAAGGAGTAGGCATAATGATGACAGACAAAGCTGCGAGAAGTTTATTAGAATGGGAACCGGTAAACAGCCGTCTGATACGAACACGATACAAAACAAAACATGAAAGACTTTCAATTATTCAATGTTATGCGCCTACTAACGAAGCTGATGATGAAGTTAAGGATGATTTTTATAACCAACTGCAACAACTTATAAACAAAATACCAAAACACGATCTTTTAATTGTAATGGGAGACTTCAACGCCAAAGTAGGACAAGATAACGCAGGAGTGGAACATGTGATGGGGAGAGAAGGCTGTAATACAACAAGTCAGAATGGAGAAAGATTGATAGAATTATGTTTAATAGAAAATTTAGTTATAGGTGGGACATTATTTCCACACAAAAACATTCACAAAACAACATGGATATCTCCTGATGATAGAACATCAAATCAAATTGACCACCTATGTATTAAACAACAATTCAGATCATCATTAATAGATGTAAGAGCATACAGAGGTGCTGATGTTAATAGTGACCACAACCTGTGCATTGGGAAAATAAGATTAAAATTTAGAAACCAACAGAAGAGGTCAATTACACATAAAATTGATAGTCATAAACTGAAAGATGAAGCCATAAAGGAAAAGTTTAACATAGAGCTAAGTAATTGTTATTCAGCACTTGGTGAAATAGACTTAGATATCAATGAAATGTGGGACTCACAGAGCAAAATACTAATGACAGCAGCAGAAGCAAGTGCTGGACTGAAGAAAATGGAAAAACGAGCTTGGATCTCAGACACCACGTGGAAATACATCAAAGAAAGAAGAGAAGCGAAGAGAGCCATGACTAATGTAAAGACAGATCTTGGAAAGGTTCTGGCAAAAGCAACATACAAAGAATTAGACAACAAAGTGAAAAGTTCGGCAAGAAGAGATACAAGAGCTTATATAGACAACTTGGCAGAGAAAGCAGAGACAGCTGCAATTACAGGAGACAGCAGAACTCTCTATACTGTACAAAAGATGCTGACAAACACCTATACATCCAGTGGAACACCAATTCTAGACAAATCTGGATTAATGCTAACAACAAGCGCAGACATAAAAGCCCGTTGGGCGGAACACTTCAAAGAAATTCTTAACCGTCCACTACCTCACAGTTTAATAGATTTTGAAGCTAAAACACCAGCAGCAGAATTAGATGTAAATTTAGATGACTTCACCTTGAGTGAAATAGAAACCACCTTAAAGCTAATGACCAATAACAAGGCTGCTGGAGAGGATAAGTTAACAGCTGAGATCCTCAAGGCAATTGATAGCCATAATTTAATACATCTCCAAAAAATGTTCAACATCATTTGGAAAACAGAGAAGACGCCTCATAAATGGAAAAAAGGAATCATTGTTAAGATCCCAAAAAGGGCAATCTTAGAGATTGTAACAACTGGAGAGGCGTGACACTTTTGTCAGTTGCCTCAAAGTTATTCTGTAAAATCATCCTAAATAGAATAAAGGATTCAATAGATACAGTAATGCGTGAAGAACAGGCTGGGTTTAGAAAAGGGAGAAGCTGTCTTGACCACATTTTCACTCTACGACTTATATTGGAGGAACACATTGAAAAGCAAAAACCTTTTGTACTTAACTTCATCGACTTCAAAAAAGCATTTGATAGTATTCATAGAGATTCTTTGTGGAAAATTCTGAAGCAATATGGCTTACCATCAAAAATCATAAATATTATCAAAGACATGTATGATGGTTACACATGTGCAGTTCGAACAGAGGAAGGACTGAGCGAATGTTTCCCAATAGAAACTGGGGTTAAACAAGGATGTATTTTATCGCCCTTGTTATTTGGAATTGTTATGGACTTCATAATGAAGAAATGCTGCACTGGTAATAAAGGCATCGAATGGATACAAGGAGACCATTTGGAGGACCTCGACTTTGCTGATGACATAGTTCTCATCAGCAGTCAGATAAAAACGATGCAGGAAAACACAAATGAACTATCATCAATAGCCAGCAAAATTGGGCTTGAGGTCAATCATGAAAAGACTAAAGTCATGAAAAGTTTAATTCCAACAAGTGACAAAATATACATGGAAAACAAACCAGTAGAAGAGATCGATCACTTTATCTATCTTGGAAGTCACATTGATCGAGAAGGGGATACGAGCAAAGAAATTAGAATCAGACTGGCTAAAGCAGCAATGTCTTTCAGAAGCCTTGAAAAGTTGTGGAAATCAAAACTCATTAGCACAAACACAAAACTTAGGCTATTCAAATCAAATGTACTATCAACCCTTACGTATGCGTGTGAAAGCTGGAAAAAACAAGAGATATAGAAACAAAGTTGAACGCATTCGAAAATAAATGTCTAAGGAAAATACTTGGTATAGAATGGAACGAATTCAAAACAAACGAGGAAATTAGAGAAATCGCCAATCAACCACTAATATCTTCAGTAATAAAGAAAAGACGATGGTCATATGTTGGACATGTGATGAGAAGAGATAATAATCGAATAGCAAAGCAAGCCCTCATATGGGAAACAACAGGTAAAAGAAAAAGAGGAAGACCCAGGGAGACACTGAAAAGAACATTGATGAGAGAGGCAAGAGCAGCAGGAATCGGCTCCCTCAATGAGATAGAACTGCTTGCACAGAACAGAGACAGATGGCGAGATTTGATAAAATATCTTTAAAAGAAAACTGCTAGAACAAAAATTCATATAGGAGAAGGTGTATCTTGGTCTACGCCCTATGGGCCGGTTACGGCTCGAAAGGTCAATAGATAGATAGATATACTCTACAAACTTATATACTGTTCTCTATATACTCTACAAACTTATATACTGTTCTCTATATACTCTACAAACTTATGAAACATTGACACAATAAAAATATTAAACTGCAAAAACATATACAACAGTCCTTCACAACTAAGATCTAGTCCTAAAATTAATAATGGCTAATCTACCAAAAATGTTACAAGACTTATGTTTCTATCTAATCCATATAAGAAAACAACGAATGTACAAAATTAACTACTTAAAACAAAACATTTCTACAAATAAACTAACTTGTGATATACAAAACATTTGTAAACAATTCACTACCTTTTATGATAAATCAACATTTGCACAAAATTAACTATTTTGTCAGATAAAAAAAAAGTAGTTAAAAACAAATTTTATATCAAACCATGCTATCAATGTTATTCTAGGATTCTAAAGTCTAGAACAATCAACAAGCTATCTGATGCATGATGGGAATTAGCTGCAGTGCCAAAATTAGAAACATAGAACTAAGAAGACTCAACTAGGGATCGTAACCTCAGTAGAATATACTAAAAAAAAAACAACCAGAAATTAAATGGTCGGCCATGTAACAAGACTGAAAAGACTAAATACAATCCCCCACATTTTTCTTTTCATTACACCTGAAGACATCAATATTGTTTATAAGATCAAAGAAAGTATTTATCAACTCAAGGTTGGTGATATCTCCATACACATTGTCCTGATATGGTACTGGTGATGGCCACAAGAGCCTTCTCTGTTCATCATATGTTGGGCATGATTGTAGCAGATGTTCTGCAGTCATATTGCCTGTACTACATTCACATTTATCATATGTTGGGCATGATTGTAGCAGATGTTCTGCAGTCATATTGCCTGTACTACAGTCACATTCATCATATGTTGGGCATGATTGTAGCAGATGTTCTGCAGTCATATTGCCTGTACTACAGTCACATTCATCATATGTTGGGCATGATTGTAGCAGATGTTCTGCAGTCATATTGCCTGTACTACAGTCACATTCATCATATGTTGGGCATGATTGTAGCAGATGTTCTGCAGTCATATTGCCTGTACTACAGTCACATTCATCAGAGGTTCCTTTCCTTAGGATATTGAAAAGGTGGTACTTCAATCTGTTGTGGTCTCTTCAATCTGTTGTGGTCTCTTCAATCTGTTGTGGTCTCTTCAATCTGTTGTGGTATGTTCAAAGTAAAAAATTATTACTTGATCTTTTCTGATGAGCTGGTAGTAGACATCATTTTTATGGTAGACCTGGTGTTCTTGATTCAATTTCTTTATAAATTTGTTCTTGACCAACCAATTTTGATCCCTCAGATGTTGTACCAGTACCTGGCTGGTGTCATTTATCCACTCTCTCTTTTCTTCTTAATCCTCTGAACTGCGGTCGGAGCATAGGGCACCCACAAGAGATCTCCACCCAAACTGGTCTGGCGCAAGCAGGGACAACTCTCGCCAGGACCTGCCAGCCTCTTTCATTTCATAATGTATGGTTTGTCGCCATATCCCCAATGGTCTGCCTCTTCTTTGTTTGCCAGGCGGTGCCCATGTTGATACTAGGTGCAGATGCCTAGTTTCATTCATAGCACATGGCCTAGCCATTTCCAATATCTTCTTTTCACTTCTTGATTGATGTAAAAATAAAAAAAGCAAAGTACCCCCATCATGCCAAGTGGCGTATAGGGAATATGGTGTTAGTGACCATAAATTCTACAGACCTTTGGCACATAATTTTTGGGGTAATGTGGTTGGTATTATGCCCGTGCCGCTTTACTTTCCCAGAAAAAATCCGGTACCCATTAAAGGCTAGGTGAACCGGAAGCCATCGGTTGGGGTCGAGCCCTACCTCTTGTCCTTTGTAGTCCAGTTCACTAACCACAGAGCTATCGCGGCTCCTTGATTGATGTTGTTAATGTATAATCTTCTGATGACTGCTTTGTTTGTGATGTGCTGATCCCAATGGATTTTAGAATCTTAAAACAGTGACCTTCAAATCCTCTAAGTAGCCTTTCTATCTTATGGTCCATTCTCTACGTTTCTGCTGCATATAAGAGTATGGGTAGCACATTTAACTTAATTTATCCACACAGCTAGTTATCAACAAATACTACAAACAGAGAAAGGCTGAAAATAAGATGGACTGACAGAATACAATAACACTTGGAAAAGCGAGTGCAGAAGAGACCAGCCAAAGATAAAAAAAAACCTTTTCTTGCCCCTTGATACTAAAAGGCACAAGAGGAATGAAAGAGAAAGGGACAAGACGAAGTAACATGTCTTCATTAAATATGAACAATATCTGCACAAAATTAAATACATCTTATAATAACAATCCTACAACTTTGCTACCTTTAAGATGAGGTAATACATGTTTGATTTATCTACTACACGAGTAAAAAGAACTTTTATTTAAACATTGAACTTATCATGAACACAAACTAAAAACTTATTCAAAGCTAATAAATATATGTGACCAATCAATATTGGTATAAAACTTCACTAACTTTAAAGATACAAGATTTTAAAAAACATTAAATATTTCTGGAGATAAAACAATATTCTTACAAAATTATTATTTCATTAGATAAAACAAAAATGTGTACAACATTAATCACTTTATAAGACTGTGAAATAGCTAGCTAATTTATCTACTACACGAGAACAAAATTATGTTTCCTACGAGGGCTTGAAAAATGTAAGGACTTTATTCACAAGAAACTATAACATGCAGCAAAGAGAGGCATCGAGAAATTCCATATGCCAGATATGTTCCAATGTGCATGCCAATACTTCCTAATGTGCATGCCAATACTTCCCAATGTGCATGCCAATACTTCCCAATGTACTTGCCAATACTTCCCAATGTGCATGCCAATACTTCCCAATGTACATGCCAATACTTCCCAATGTACATGCCAATACTTCCCAATGTACTTGCCAATACTTCCCAATGTGCATGCCAATACTTCCCAATGTGCATGCCAATACTTCCCAATGTACTTGCCAATACTTCCCAATGTGCATGCCAATACTTCCTAATGTGCTTGCCAATACTTCCCAATGTGCATGCCAATACTTCCTAATGTGCTTGCCAATACTTCCCAATGTGCATGCCAATACTTCCTAATGTGCTTGCCAATACTTCCCAATGTGCATGCCAATACTTCCCAATGTGCATGCCAATACTTCCTAATGTACTTGCCAATACTTCCCAATGTGCATGCCAATACTTCCCAATGTGCATGCCAATACTTCCCAATGTGCATGCCAATACTTCCCAATGTGCATGCCAATACTTCCCAATGTGCATGCCAATACTTCCCAATGTGCATGCCAATACTTCCCAATGTGCATGCCAATACTTCCCAATGTGCATGCCAATACTTCCCAATGTGCATGCCAATACTTCCCAATGTGCTTGCCAATACTTCCCAATGTGCTTGCCAATACTTCCCAATGTGCTTGCCAATACTTCCCAATGAAAGTCTATATGTGATCATGTACCCTATGTACTTGGATTTTTAAAATGGACATTATTATTCAGGAATTAGAAATGACATTGTAAGAGAAAGAGTAGATATTGAAGCAGTTCTAAGCTACAAACAGAAACAACAAATAAACTGGTTTGTCCATCTAGAAAGTAGATATTGAAGCAGTTCTAAGCTACAAACAGAAACAACAAATAAACTGGTTTGTCCATCTATAAAGAATGCCATGTGATTCCTTACCATACAAGGCAAAAAGGAAAAGGGAGAAGAGCCAGTTGCAAGCCAAAGTAAAATGGACAGACAACATAAAAGAAATGGCTACAACAACATTAATTTACAACGAATGAAGCCACCAAAAGGGCAAGAACCAGATTACTCACTTTTCAAAGTAGGACATCTCCGTGACATTGTGCATTGACTAATTTCTGGGGAACGTATGTTTACAACACTTGGAAATATTCAAAACAATCAACAGAAAATACAAAGAACAAAAGACAGCTCAAAGCAGGATTGAACCCGTACTCCTTGACACAGCGCCTTGCCACGAGAGATTTACATTAAGGTACACAGCCTGCTAAGCAACCTTAAAAAGTTGCAATCAATTATTCTATTGTTCATGCATGTGTACTCATGACTACTGCATTACATTATAAACACAACTCGGGGATAAGTTGTATATCTGTATTTCCTATTAAGACGACATAGTGCACTGACATCATTCTGAGAAGTGATACACAAGCAATTCTGCTCCAAGATAACGTCCCTGCTCACAGACCTGTCACCACAAACAAGTTTTTGATGAAACACAACACTCAATTGCTTCCTTACTCCCCGACTTTACTCAGTGTCATTTCTTCTTGTCCCCACAAAATGAAAGAAACAATGAAGGGCCCCCAAATTTGATGAATAGAAGCGCCTCAAACCAACACAGGGAAACAAAAGGGGTTATTATAAAAAGAGCCTATCGGAGGTGCTTTTGTTTTCTTCAGGAAGACTGGAATAAGTGCATACAAGCACAAGAGCATCACTGTGAGGGAGAGACAACCAAGTTTAGACTCAGTCCTAGTGTGTGAGATTTTGTGATCTAGAGAAGCCAGCCTCTGGACAGGAAAGTCGCAGATTCTGATCCCACCAAAAATGGTGGGAATTTTTCATGTCATATCTGTGGTTTCGTCATAGAGTTATCCTCCCTTGGTCTCTGGGTAGTGAGATCTGAATAACAGCAAAAAATAGAGGGTGCTGTGTACACTTGCACACGTTAAAGAACTCTTGGCAGATATAAAGTATAAAAGGGAAAGCCAAAATGGCCGATGCCAAATTGCTAAGCAAATCTACTCATGCTGAAGATGAATGTGTTGTACCAAAAAGCATAGAAATTGTGGCTTTGTTATAAACTGACGACACAGCGTATCCATGCCAACTACATGGATAAAAGCTAAGAAAGGTCTTCATATTTTTTGTAACAGTCCTAATATTTATATATTTAAAGAAACAAATATTCAAAATGAACAACTGCCTAAGTTAAAATAATATTAGTTTACGTGGCTTGGTTTACAACTTAGGATACAAGATATGTCCAATCTGGTAACAAAACAAATTAAAATAAAACATTTTCTATTTGTCTTCTTCTACTTTTTCTGCTTCAAACATCACTCAAAGAAATCATAGCTCATCAATTTGTCTACAACACAAATAAAAATGCTCAGTTTTTTTGTTTCTTAAAATAAAATAATCAACATTCAACAACACTTTTGTCCAAGCAGGTGGCTCGCTGTATGCAAGCCAATTTGTCAGAATAAAAAAAAACCAAACAATGTTTCTACTAAGCTAAGCTGAAACACATATCGAAACATTTTCTTTCTTGAGCGTAGCAGTCTTGGTTATTGTGACACAGATTTGATTTAATTTCATTGGTCAGTTCTCCAAAAAAAAAAAAAAAAAAAAAAAAAAAAAAAAAAAAATAACAATAATTATTGGTCATTTGCTGAAGAATTGTGATTGACAATTTGCCAAATAAATATTGCAATCACTGATTTTGGCACTGGAAGATAGAAGGCAAATTCTGATAATAAGATGTGTCATTGTTGCAAAGGAAAGTGGCTCTCAAATGTGACAGCTTGTCACCTGAGCCAACAGACATTTGTCCAGGATTACCTCAAGGCTCACAGATGTGACAGCTTGTCACCTGAGCCAACAGACATTTGTCCAGGATTACCTCAAGGCTCACAGATGTGACAGCTTGTCACCTGAGCCAACAGACATTTGTCCAGGACTACTCCAAAGGCTCTCAGATGTGACAACTTGTCACCTGAGCCAACAGACATTTGTCCAGGACTACCCCAAGGCTCTACACAATCACCAGTCCTTTTCTATGTGTACACTGTGATGGTCACTGTTCAACAACTGGATGGAAAGGAGAGAACACTATCCTGTGCAGATGATACTTCGGTGTATCGAGAAGGCAAAGATAGAAATGAGATCAGTAAGTCTCTGCAAAGCGAACTTGATCACATCACTTTATGGTGTAACAGTTTCAGAGCTCACATCACTTCATGGTGTAACAGTTTCAGAGCTCGCATTACTTCATGGTGTAACAGTTTCAGAGCTCACATCACTTCATGGCTTAACAGTTTCAGAGCTCACATCACTTCATGGTGTAACAGTTTCAGAGCTCGCATTACTTTATGGTGTAACAGTTTCAGAGCTCACATCACTTCATGGTGTAACAGTTTCGGAGCTCACATCACTTCATGGTGTAACAGTTTCGGAGCTCACATCACTTCATGGTGTAACAGTTTTGGAGCTCACATCACTTCATGGTGTAACAGTTTCAGAGCACACATCACTTCATGGTGTAACAGTTTCAGAGCTCACATCACTTCATGGTGAAACAGTTTCAGAGATCACATTACTTCATGGTGTAACAGTTTCAGAGCTCACATTACTTCATGGTGTAACAGTTTCAGAGCTCACATCACTTCATGGTGTAACAGCTTCAGAGTTCACATCACTTCATGGCGTAACAGTTTCAGAGCTCACATCACTTCATGGTGAAACAGTTTCAGAGCTCAAATTACTTCATGGTGTAACAGTTTCAGAGCTCACATCACTTCATGGTGTAACAGTTTCAGAGCTCATATCACTTCCTGGTGTAACAGTTTCAAAGCTCACATCACTTCATGGTGTAACAGTTTCAGAGCTCACATCACTTCATGGTGTAACAGTTTCAGAGCTCACATCACTTCATGGCGTAACAGTTTCAGAGCTCACATCACTTCATGGTGCAACAGTTTCAGAGCTCATATCACTTCATGGTGTAACAGTTTCAAAGCTCACATCACTTCATGGTGTAACAGTTTCAGAGCTCACATCACTTCATGGCGTAACAGTTTCAGAGCTCACATCACTTCATGGTGCAACAGTTTCAGAGCTCATATCACTTCATGGTGTAACAGTTTCAAAGCTCACATCACTTCATGGTGTAACAGTTTCAAAGCTCACATCACTTCATGGCGTAACAGAGTAGAACCAACATAGCAACATATCTAGAAGTAAAATTTGACCACAGCTTGTGCTTCAAAGAACATATTGACCATCTGATTTGTAAAACTCGCAAGCCATTGGCGGTGATGAGAGTCATAGCAGCTTCTGGTATCAAAGAACATTTGTTGGTACTTCACCAATTTGCCTTACATGCGATGAAAAAAGATATACACAAATGTGAAGTTTCTCAATCTCATAGCAAATAGCTTTAGCACTGACCCACTCTTTGTTTCTCCAACATTCAAACATTACCAATGTATGACACTACAAAAAGCCACATGATCTGTAGCAAATGAACCACTTTCCTGCTGTCAAGTATAACCTACACTTAATCTCTTCATAATATCACGAGCGTTAACAGATCAGTAAGGATTTTTCTAAGAATGAGACCTGTAAGCCTATAAAAAGTCATTTGTACGGGAAAAGGGATCATTTGTTTGACTTCCTGCAATTTATTTTTAATTTAAAAGATGTAGGCAGAAATGCAAAAATAGTTCTCTTTGCATGTGCGTCAGTCAATTCAAACTGAAACTTTAAAACAACAGATAACAAACCTACATTTTAAACAGACAATAAGTTGCTGACATATCCAAGGATCTACAATAATTGTTGATATATCCAAGGATCTACAATATTTGTTGAGATATCCAAGGATCTACAATATTTGTTGAGATATCCCCCTGATCTACAATATTTGTTGAGACATCCTCCGGATCTACAATATTTGTTGAGATATCCTCCGGATCTACAATATTTGTTGAGATATCCTTAAGATCTACAATATTTTTTTAGATATCCCCCAGATGTACAATATTTGTTGAGATATCCTCCAGGTCTACAATATTTGTTGAGATATCCTCCAGATCTACAATATTTGTTGAGATATCCTCCAGATCTACAACGTTGAGATATCCTCCGGATCTACAATATTTGTTGTGATATCCTCCAGATCTACAATATTTGATGAGATATCCTCCAGATCTACAATATTTGTTGAGATATCCTCCAGATCTACAACATTTGTTGAGATATCCTCCACATCTACAATATTTGTTGAGATATCCTCCAGATCTACAATATTTGTTGAGATATCCTCCAGATCTACAACATTTGTTGAGATATCCTCCACATCTACAATATTTGTTGAGATATCCCCCAGATTTACAATATTTGTTGAGATATCCTCCAGATCTACAATATTTGTTGAGATATCCTCCAGATCTACAACATTTGTTGAGATATCCTCCAGATCTACAATATTTGTTGAGATATCCTCCAGATCTACAATATTTGTTGAGATATCCTCCAGATCTACAACATTTGTTGAGATATCCCCCAGATCTACAATATTTGTTGAGATATCCCCCAGATCTTCAATATTTTTTTTACATATCCCCCTGATCTACAATATTTGTTGAGATATCCCTTGGAACTACAATATTTGTTGAGATATCCCTTGGATCTACAATATTTGTTGAGATATCCCCCTGATCTACAATATTTGTTGAGATATCCCTTGGATCTACAATATTTGTTGAGATACCCCCCGGATCTATAATATTTGTTGAGATATCCCCCTGATCTACAATATTTGTTGAGATATCCCTTGGAACTACAATATTTGTTGAGATATCCCTTGGAACTACAATATTTGTTGAGATATCCCTTGGATCTACAATATTTGTTGAGATACCCCCCGGATCTATAATATTTCATTCCCTTATTCCCTAACCAAAGGAGAACATGCTCATTCATCCCAACTTGTGTGTATCCACTAAGAAAGAGCCTGATAAAGATAGCTTGCCTTGTGTGTGATGGAAAAAGATATACACAAAGGTCAACAACCAGTGCTACATGAATGCACATAACCAATAAAAATGTAGTTTTGAAGTAAAATTGATTAATGGCAATTGTGGTCTAATATTAAAAAAAAACATACTTAAAGTCAGAGGCTGAATTGAGTCTGCCTTGCCAAGAAGGCGGCATCAAACCCAAAATCAACCAGCTAGAGAGCTCTGAGAGAGATCAGACGTGTCAGGTATATTCCCATTTGTATTCCCATTAGCGTCCAGGTTTGTCTTTAAGCAAATATGCAAGGTATGAATAGATGATTGGCTAGCACCCTGGCTTGGTCATAAAGTGAATGTGGGTTTTAACCCGGTTGAACAAACAAAAAAATGATGCCAACAGCAATGTCAAGCAAGGTCCCCACCCCACTCTATATACTGTGGCAGTGTCTGATGAATTTAAATATTTTACTTATCTATGACAATACATGTTAGAAGACATTTCTAAAAATAGCATACAAGAAATAGTCCTTGCCAACTAGAAGGACCTTGTTCAGAAATATTTTCCCAAATCTGATGAAATAACAGTGGTTCCATTGTAATATGGTTTTTCTCCTCCATTGTTATCTTGAAACTGATATCAGATTTCATTGCTATCTTCAGACTCTCAGTTTACCTCAGGGCTTGCATAGTTAATTGCTGTCAACATGCCCTCATGACTCAGAAGGGACCACGGCATCAGAATCAGGTAATGCAACAAGAGCTTCAAATGCTGGTATAAACCAGGAAAATGTGCATTGCAATGAAACCATTATCTGGCATGTCAAAGTAGATCCCATTTTTAGTTCATCAAAACATACATCTTCTGTTTTTAGACAAGCACAACTAAAATATCTGGAATTAGCAGCATCTTCGTTTTTCAGAATTTGTGGTCATCTCCCTATCTGGAGTTTGGCCTGGTCGAATAAAGTCGCCTCGTAATGTCATACGAGAAACGGAGTCTTGGTGTAACACACGGGCCATGTCCAGAAACATTTCCTCAAGCCCAGTGCAATCCTTGCAAGAAACACGGTAGACACCAGACAACACATCTTCACACTGGGACATGAACTGTTCAAGATCCGCGTCAGTGACCACATTGTTGCTGTTGCTATCTGAGGTAACTTGATCGGACATGTTGCCACATAGGAATATTTTGGCACCTTCAGCATTCATAACAATGTCTAGAATATACTGAGATAGAATGGTAAATGTGTCCTTGTTGTTAGTGCTGTAGCACAGCAGTGCTGCATGAGCTCCTCTGTAGTAGCTAGACCCAATAAAGGACATCCTTTCCATGCCTCCTGTATCCCACAGAGTTAACTGAAAAGAATTAAAAAACAAAATATTAACATTATGATTAAATGTACACTAAATTATGAACAGTGCCATATATTTTAGAGCAGTGATCTCTGCAATATGTGCCACTTTGGCATGCAAGGTTTCTGTTTTTGAGATTGTGGTTCTGCCCTATGTGCCGTCTTCGGCTCCAAAGGACAATAGATAGATAGATAGAAATTATATAACTGCAAACAATATTGTAATAATATACACAAAGAACATTAGAGGCAGCTGCTACGTGGTTCATCAGAAAAAGGTTAAGAATTCCATGGATAGCAAAAATTACAAATGAAGAATGTTTAAAACAAGCTGGAGAAACCAGAAACATCAAAATCATAAAGAAGAGACAAATCTACATTTATTGGACATGTCTTGCAAAAAGAAGGCTTTGAGAAAATAACATCATATAACATTAGGCAGAATGATTGGAAGGAAGAGCAGAGGAGAACCAAGAGAAAAAATAATGAACAGCTTATCCAAATAGCATAACAAAAGATCTTTCTATCTATTGACCTTTTGAGCTGTTGCCGGCCCATAGGGCATAGACCCAGATACTCTTTCTCTTATCTAAATTTTTATTCTAGCAGTTTTCAATCCTTGTAAAGATCTTTTATCAAATCTTGCCATTTGTCTAACAAAAGATCACTGACGTAAATTATGACAAGCATGAAGGATTGAGATGTGGAGAGAGATGTTCACCTACACCAACCTGCATGGCACCTGGTGATGATGAACCAATATTTCATAACTAAAATAAAGATATTCATCAATTTTTTTTCAAAACAAACAAGAGCAATAAAAAAAAAAGATGAAAGAAAGTTAGTTGTGCAATTTAATGAGTGCCACAAAACCAAATCAAGAGCATCAATAATATAACCATGAAAAGAACTCACAGTCAATCAGGCAAACCTGAGTTCAAATACTGCTGGCCAGACCATGAGGTTTGCAAAAACTCCTGTGACCCCACCCAGCGACCAGGTAAAATGGGGGAGTTCACAATCTATCACAAGATATTTATCAACAGCTGTCTGAGGATAATTTTGAACATTAGACAAGATCAGAAATGTTGATATCTGGAAAATAACTGAACAAGGATCAATTGAGCAGCAGACTATTTATTGAAGATGAGGATGGATTGGACACACTTTGAAAACCTCGTGCCAGAATAGCAAGACAAGTACTTTCATGTATCCCACAGGGAAGGAAAAAATAGGAAGTGCAAGAATACATGGAGAAGAGAAATCATGAAAACCCTCAAGGATATTTGGCCTTGACTGGAGGGAAAATAGAGGAAGTGTCCAACTAGAATAAGGTTGGATGAAGAGACGAGAAGAGACACCTTGTCCAACTAGAATAAGGTTGGATGAAGAGACGAGAAGAAAGACCTTGTCCAACTAGAATAAGGTTGGATGAAGAGACGAGAAGAGAGACCTTGTCCAACTAGAATAAGGTTGGATGAAGAGACGAGAAGAAAGACCTTGTCCAACTAGAATAAGGTTGGATGAAGAGATGAGAAGAGAGACCTTGTCCTACTAGAATAAGGTTGGATGAAGAGATGAGAAGAGAGACCTTGTCCTACTAGAATAAGGTTGGATGAAGAGACGAGAAGAAAGACCTTGTCCAACTAGAATAAGGTTGGATGAAGAGACGAGAAGAGAGACCTTGTCCTACTAGAATAAGGTTGGATGAAGAGACGAGAAGAAAGACCTTGTCCAACTAGAATAAGGTTGGATGAAGAGACGAGAAGAGAGACCTTGTCCTACTAGAATAAGGTTGGATGAAGAGACGAGAAGAAAGACCTTGTCCAACTAGAATAAGGTTGGATGAAGAGATGAGAAGAAAGACCTTGTCCTACTAGAATAAGGTTGGATGAAGAGATGAGAAGAGAGACCTTGTCCTACTAGAATAAGGTTGGATGAAGAGATGAGAAGAAAGACCTTGTCCAACTAGAATAAGGTTGGATGAAGAGACGAGAAGAAAGACCTTGTCCAACTAGAATAAGGTTGGATGAAGAGACGAGAAGAAAGACCTTGTCCAACTAGAATAAGGTTGGATGAAGAGATGAGAAGAGAGACCTTGTCCTACTAGGATAAGGTTGGATGAAGAGATGAGAAGAGAGACCTTGTCCAACTAGAATAAGGTTGGATGACCTTGTCTATGGACTATGTTAAAAAAAAAGAAAAAAAGAAAACTAACAGGATATGATTGATTGACTGATCACGTAGTTGAGGTGATGGTATAAAAATAAAAATTCTGCACTAGAAACAGACGTTTGGAAAAGCGTATGGCTTGTGACAACAGAATTTATACAAATTCAAACTGACTTTTCAAACACATAATAAATCCATACCCTCTTTTTTTCTTTTTTTTTCCCTTTGCACAGATCCACATCCACCTGTCAGCCCCAACCAACATACACACAGAGGGATAAAAAGGAGAATCTTCATGGGACCCACATGAGGGAGAAAGACTTACTTTAACATCTTGAGATCCAATCTTCATAGTTCTGGAGCACTGGTCCAGACCAATTGTGGACTGTTTGCCTGTGGCTGTTGTGAAGGAGTTGTTCATAAACCTTCTAAATATGGAGCTCTTCCCAACGCCGTACTCGCCATGGAGAATAACCTTGTAGCTTGGTATACCTGTGGCCATCTTAAGTGACCTGTGGAAGGAGACGCGTATCACTTCTATAAATATTAATTTATTATTAAATATTAAATAATAATAACTGGTAAATTATAGAACCAGTGGGTAGTAAATTATAGAACCAGTGGGTGGTAAACTATAGAACCAGTGGGTGGTAAATTATAGAACCAGTGAGTGGTAAATTATAGAACCAGTGGGTGGTACACTAAAGAACCAGTAGGTGGTAAATTATAGAACCAGTGGGTGGTAAATTATAGAACCAGTGGGTGGTAAATTATAGAACCAGTGGGTGGTAAATTGTAGAACCAGTGGGTGGTAAATTATAGAACCAGTGGGTGGTACACTATAGAACCAGTAGGTGGTAAATTATAGAACCAGTGGGTGGTAAATTATAGAACCAGTGGGTGGTAAATTATAGAACCAGTGGGTGGTAAATTGTAGAACCAGTAGGTGGTAAATTATAGAACCAGTGGGTGGTAAATTATAGAACCAGTGGGTGGTAAATTATAGAACCAGTGGGTAGTAAATTGTAGAACCAGTGGGTGGTAAACTATAGAACCAGTGGGTGGTAAACTATAGAACTAGTGGGTGGTAAATTATAGAACCAGTGGGTAGTAAACTATAGAACCAGTGGGTAGTAAATTATAGAACCAGTGGGTAGTAAACTATAGAACCAGTGGATGGTAAATTATAGATCCAGTGGGTGGTAAATTATAGAACCAGTGGGTAGTAAATTATAGAACCAGTGGGTGGTAAATTATAGAACCAGTGGGTAGTAAATTATAGAACCAGTGGGTGGTAAACTATAGAACCAGTGGGTGGTAAACTATAGAAACAGTGGTAAATTATAGAACCAGTGGGTGGTAAATTATAGAACCAGTGAGTGGTAAATTATAGAACCAGTGGGTAGTAAACTATAGAACCAGTGGGTGGTAAATTATAGAACCAGTGGGTGGTAAATTATAGAACCAGTGGGTAGTAAATTATAGAACCAGTGGGTGGTAAACTATAGAACCAGTGGGTGGTAAATTATAGAACAAGTGGGTGATAGATTATAGAACCAGTGGATGGTAAATTATAGAACCAGTGGGTGGTAAATTATAGAACTAGTGGGTGATAAATTATAGAACCAGTGAGTGGTAAATTATAGAACTAGTGAGTAATAAATTATAGAAACAGTGGGTGATAAATTATAGAACCAGTGGGTGGTAAATTATAGAACCAGTGGGTGATAAATTATAGAACCAGTGAGTGATAAATTATAGAATCAGTGGGTAGTAAATTATAGAACTAGTGAGTGAAAAATTATAGAACCAGTGGATGGTAAATTATAGAACCAGTAGGTGATAAATTATAGAACCAGTGGGTGATAAATCATAGAACCAATGAGTGATAAATTATAGAACCAGTGAGTGATAAATTATAGGACCAGTGAGTGATAAATTATAGAACCAGTAGGTGATAAATTATAGAACTAGTGAGTGATAAATTATAGAACCAGTGGGTGGTAAATTATAGAACCAGTGGGTGGTAAATTATAGAACCAGTGAGTGATAAATTATAGAACCAGTGGGTGGTAAATTATAGAACCAGTGAGTGATAAATTATAGAACCAGTGGGTGGTAAATTATAGAACCAGTGAGTGATAAATTATAGAACCAGTGGGTGGTAAATTATAGAACCAGTGGGTGGTAAATTATAGAACTAGTGGGTGGTAAATTATAGAACCAGTGGGTGGTAAATTATAGAACCAGTGGGTGGTAAATTATAGAACCAGTGGGTGGTAAATTATAGAACCAGTGGGTGGTAAATTATAGAACTAGTGAGTGATAAATTATAGAACCAGTGGGTGGTAAATTATAGAAACAGTGGGTGGTAAATTATAGAACCAGTGGGTGGTAAATTATAGAAACAGTGGGTGGTAAATTATAGAACTAGTGGATGGTAAATTATAGAACCAGTGGATGGTAAATTATAGAACCAGTGAATGGTAAATTAAAGAACCAGTGGGTGGTATGACAAATTATAGAACCAATTTGGTGGTATTGGCCTAATTCATCATCATCATCATCGTGTGCCTTCTCTGCAACGAAGGTTGGCTACCATGGATCGCCATTCTACTCTGTTTCTTGCTTTGATGGTGCAGGCTGACATAGATTGACTTGTCCATCTTTTGATGTTACTCGTCCATGTTAGTCTTGGTCTGCCTCTGCCTCTTTTACCTTGTATTTTTCTCCAATATTACTTTTAGTAGGCTGTTGTGTCTTTTAACATGCCCCAAAAATGTCATTTGTCTTGTCTTAATTGTGTTTAGTAGTTCTCTTTTTATTTTCAGTTGTTTTAAAACTTTATCATTTGTTATCTTTTGTTTCCATCCAATTCTACCTATTCTTCTATATATCCACATTTCAAAGGCTTCAATTTTCTGTTCTGTTTTCTTGTCTAATGTCCATGTTTCTGCACCATACAGGAATATTGAGAAGACGTAACATTTTGCCATTCTTAGTTTCAGCCCTGCTATTTGTTTTGTTGTTAGTATATTTTTCATGGCATTAAAATTACTTTTTGCCATACCTATCATTTTGTTTATTTCAGTTTTGCATTTTCCATCATTGGTTATATTATGTCCCAGGTAGTTGTAGCTCTGGACTGTCTCCAGATGTATTCCCTCAACTGTGATATTTAATTGTAGGTCTTGAGAATTTTCTTTGTTTATGATCATAGTTTTAGTCTTTTTGATATTCATTTCTAGTCCATATTTTTGGCTTGTTATGTTTATCACATTAAGCAATTGTTGTAGGTCTTTAGGATTTTCTGCTAGTAGAACAGTATCATCAGCATATCTTCCTATATATCTATATATTAGTGGCCTAATTATAGAACCAATTTGGTGGTAGTGGCCTAATTATAGAACCAATTTGGTGGTAGTGGCCTAATTATAGAACCAATTTGGTGGTAGTGGCCTAATTATAGAACCAATTTGGTCGTAGTGGCCTAATTATATAACCAATTTGGTGGTAGTGGCCTAATTATAGAACCAATTTGGTGGTAGTGGCCTAATTATAGAACCATTTTGGTGGTAGTGGCCTAATTATAGAACCATTTGGTGGTAGTGGCCTAATTATAGAACCAATTTGGTGGTGTAACCAATGTGGACGCGCTGATGCACCTCTGTGCTACATTAAACGACAAGCATAAAAGGGAGATAAATAATCAAGAATTCACATCGAGGGAAATAAACATAGCTACAAAAGTGTGAAGAGTTATCTCCTCTAAATGCAAACATTGCTATATCTATGTTAGGTATCTGGCAATCTAATTAAAGCTCTCCCCCTCCCCAAGACCGAGACAACCAAAACAAAAAGCTACCCTTGAAGTGCTGGCATTCAGGACAATTCAGCTACAGTTCTGCTACCATAGTCTAGACGAGGTTTCCATATTCAGTGCGTCTGGCGCCACAAGACAGGGAGCGCTGTACAATAGTGGGGCTCTTCTCTTTGCTTCGTGGCTATTTCTAATCTAGACGGCGCTGGCTGTTAAGTGTGGTGAGGGAGGGAGGGAGGGAGGGAGGGGGAGAGAGAGAAGTGGGAGAGGGGAGGTAGAGAGAGAGAGAGAGCTGATGGAAGGGAGGTGTCAAGTTAATGCAAACAACACGCAGCGCACGTAAATACTTCACCATCATCATCATGAGCCCTGCCTCCGAATTTTGCTGAACAATCACTTCTAACAATGTATCCGAGCATTACCCAAAATCTAATTTCTGTCAAAGCCAGGCCGGTGAACTGGTCTGTGGTCCTCTGTTGGTGTACGACTCGCTAATATGACAAGTTCGTTCTCTCCCCCCCCCCCACACACACACACTAAACACACACACACAGGGAGGGAGAGAATGAGAGAGAAAGAGTATAGCTTCGATGTTCATTCAAACTCTTAAAACGGATCCCAAGCAATGTCCCAGAAGCTGCGGCGGTGCGCAGTAGATGAGAATGTAGCAACTCCTTTGAGCTTTGTTTTGATCGTCGCCTGTTTCCACTCACAGATATTTGCTCTCAGGTCATGAACAGTTCGGTTTAGTAGTTGGAGAAAATGAGAGGCGAAAAGAAGGCATTGAGAATACTATAACTAGAGAATACTATAACAAATAGAGAATACTATAACAAATAGAGAATACTATAACAAATAGAGAATACTATAACAAATAGAGAATACTATAACAAATAGAGAATACTATAACAAATAGAGAATACTATAACAAATAGAGAATACTATAACAAATAGAGAATACTATAACTAGAGAATACTATAACAAATAGAGAGTACTATAACTAGAGAATACTACAACAAATAGAGAATACTATAACTAGAGAATACTATAACAAATAGAGAATACTATAACAAATAGAGAATACTATAACAAATAGAGAATACTATAACAAATAGAGAATGCTATAACTAGAGAATACTATTCCAAATAGAGCATGCTATAACTAGAGAATACTATAACAAATAGAGAATATTATAACAAATAGAGAATACTATAACAAATAGAGAATACTACAACAAATAGAGAATGCTATAACAAATAGAGAATACTATAACAAATAGAGAATGCTATAACTAGAGAATACTATAACAAATAGAGAATACTATAACAAATAGAGAATACTACAACAAATAGAGAATGCTATAACAAATAGAGAATACTATAACAAATAGAGAATACTATAACAAATAGAGAATACTATAACAAATAGAGAATACTATAACAAATAGAGAATACTATAATAAATAGAGAATACTATTACAAATAGAGAATGCTATAACAAATAGAGAATGCTATAACTAGAGAATACTATAACTAGAGAATACTATAACAAATAGAGAATACTATAACAAATAGAGAATACTATAACAAATAGAGAATACTATAACAAATAGAGAATGCTATAACTAGAGAATACTATAACTAGAGAATACTATAACAAATAGAGAATGCTATAACTAGAGAATACTATAACAAATAGAGAATGCTATAACTAGAGAATACTATAACAAATAGAGAATGCTATAACTAGAGAATACTATAACAAATAGAGAATGCTATAACTAGAGAATACTATAACAAATAGAGAATGCTATAACTAGAGAATACTATAACAAATAGAGAATGCTATAACTAGAGAATACTATAACAAATAGAGAATGCTATAACTAGAGAATACTATACCAAATAGAGAATGCTATAACTAGAGAATACTATAACAAATAGAGAATGCTATAACTAGAGAATACTATAACAAATAGAGAATGCTATAACTAGAGAATACTATAACAAATAGAGAATGCTATAACTAGAGAATACTATAACAAATAGAGAATGCTATAACTAGAGAATACTATAACAAATAGAGAATGCTATAACTAGAGAATACTATAACAAATAGAGAATGCTATAACTAGAGAATACTATAACAAATAGAGAATGCTATAACTAGAGAATACTATAACAAATAGAGAATGCTATAACTAGAGAATACTATAACAAATAGAGAATGCTATAACTAGAGAATACTATAACACATAGAGAATGCTATAACTAGAGAATACTATAACAAATAGAGAATGCTATAACTAGAGAATACTATAACAAATAGAGAATGCTATAACTAGAGAATACTATAACAATAGAGAATGCTATAACTAGAGAATACTATAACAAATAGAGAATGCTATAACTAGAGAATACTATAACAAATAGAGAATGCTATAACTAGAGAATACTATAACAAATAGAGAATGCTATAACTAGAGAATACTATAACAAATAGAGAATGCTATAACTAGAGAATACTATAGCAAATAGAGAATGCTATAACTAGAGAATACTATAACAAATAGAGAATGCTATAACTAGAGAATACTATAACAAATAGAGAATGCTATAACTAGAGAATACTATAACAACTAGAGAATGCTATAACTAGAGAATACTATAACAAATAGAGAATGCTATAACTAGAGAATACTATAACAAATAGAGAATGCTATAACAAATAGAGAATACTATAACAAATAGAGAATGCTATAACTAGAGAATACTATAACACATAGAGAATGCTATAACTAGAGAATACTATAACAAATAGAGAATGCTATAACTAGAGAATACTATAACAAATAGAGAATGCTATAACTAGAGAATACTATAACAAATAGAGAATGCTATAACTAGAGAATACTATAACAAATAGAGAATGCTATAACTAGAGAATACTATAACAAATAGAGAATGCTATAACTAGAGAATACTATAACAAATAGAGAATGCTATAACTAGAGAATACTATAACAAATAGAGAATGCTATAACTAGAGAATACTATAACAAATAGAGAATGCTATAACTAGAGAATACTATAACAAATAGAGAATGCTATAACTAGAGAATACTATAACAACTAGAGAATGCTATAACTAGAGAATACTATAACAAATAGAGAATGCTATAACTAGAGAATACTATAACAAACAGAGAATGCTATAACAAATAGAGAATACTATAACAAATAGAGAATACTATAACAAATAGAGAATACTATAACAACTTGAGAATACTATAACAACTAGAGAATACTATAACAACTAGAGAATACTATAACAACGGGCAGGATTAATTAAAAGAAGAGCAAAGGAAACCCAAGAGAAAAAATATAGAACAGTTTATCCAAATGCATTAATATAAGATCACAAACAGAAATTATGAACATACATGAAGGATCGACTTATGTCGAGCGAGATGGTCGTCTACGACAACCGGCATGACACCTGATGATGATGATGATGAAAATAAGAAGTAACATTCTCCCAAGGATAGTTCGTCTCTCTCGGGAAAGTAGAGCGATCTCCTAGACTGTGTGACACTGGCGACTTCACTTATAAATACTCCAGGAAGAAAATATGAGCATTAATACTATATTCTCTAACAGTGTGATAAATACGTACCCATTTTCTCTCTCTCTCTCTCTCTCTCTCTCTCTCTCTCTCTCTCTCTCTCTCTTTCGATACTTCAAATTATTTGTAGTGATGCCAGGATGCAAATGAAACCAGACCAAACGACATAAAAACCGTTTTGTCTCGAAACATCAGGACAGACGAGCAAGACGGAGGCCAAGGAAAGAGATGATAAGGAAAGACATATGTAAAGACAAAACAACGTCCCGATACGCCCAGTAACGACACTACATCTAAAAGGCAAGTGACTAAAATAAGAAGGAAGGAAGGAAGGAATGAAGGAAGGAAGGTAGGAAGGAGGAAGGAAGGAAGGAGGGAGGGAGGAAGGAAGGAAGGAAGGAAGGAAGGAAGGAAGGAAGGAAGGAAGGAAGGAAGGAAGGAAGGAAGGAAGGAAGGAAGGAAGGAAGGAAGGAAGGAAGGAAGGAAGGAAGGAAGGAAGGAAGGAAGGAAGGAAGGAAGGAAGGAAGGAAGGAAGGAAGGAAGGAAGGAAGGAAGGAAGGAAGGAAGGAAGGGAGGGAGGGAGGAGGGAGGGAGGGAGGAAGGGAGGAAGGAAGGTATGAACGCCAGTCCATCAGGGAAACGCCCATTCATTTAAACTGTGTTGAGTTATTGCACAAGTACCGTACTGAGGTTTGTCAGAAGAATGTTGAAAGTTCCCTGGACAGCTAAAAAGACCAACGAGGACATTCTCAAAGAGGCCAACACAGAAAGTGAGTTCATAAAAAAAAACATTAGAAAGAAACAATCAGTATTTTTCGGGCACAGCATGAGAAGAGGAAAGTTGGAATACTTGGTTACAACTGGCGAAATACACGGGAAGAGAGATCGCGGACGACAAAGAGAGATTATATTAAACAGCTTGGTGTCTTGGCATAGAAAACAGTCAACAACAGAACTGATACGATGCACTGTAGATAGAAGATTGTGGAAGGACATGATCGCCTACGTAACCGGCATGACACATGATGATGATGATCATAGTTTATTGGAGACCCGAGTACGAATGAACCATGCCGTGTGCAATCGTTGTTGATGAGCGTGGACGAGCGAACACTGAGGGTGAGGTTACGAGTGAAACAATCCCAGAGTTCAAGGGGTCCAGTATACGCCAGCCACTTGTGTTAATTGCTGCAGTGTTTATATATGTGTATAAGCCGTGAGTATGGTTGCTAAACGCTGCATAATGTGTGTGCGTGTGCGTCAGTAAACAGAACTCTCAACAAGTGTATCTGGCCTGGTGTGTGGGATATAAATAGATCGGCGAGTGGACTTCTTTGTATCTGGAGAAAGAGGTGTGGGTTGGGACGATGATGAGACACGTTGAAGGGTTGGTGAGACGAGGGATGGCAGACATAAAGGGGAGGAGACATACGAGATATAGAAGGTTGATTAAGTGAGAACACACGATATAGAAGGTTGATTATGAGAGGACACATGTGATATAGAAGGTTGATTAAGTGAGAACACACGATATAGAAGGTTGATTAAGTGAGAACACACGATATAGAAGGTTGATTATGAGAGGACACATGTGATATAGAAGGTTGATTAAGTGAGAACACACGATATAGAAGGTTGATTATGAGAGGACACATGTGATATAGAAGGTTGATTAAGTGAGAACACACGATATAGAAGGTTGATTATGAGAGGACACATGTGATATAGAAGGTTGATTAAGTGAGAACACACGATATAGAAGGTTGATTAAGTGAGAACACACGATATAGAAGGTTGATTATGAGAGGACACATGTGATATAGAAGGTTGATTAAGTGAGAACACACGATATAGAAGGTTGATTATGAGAGGGCACATGTGATATAGAAGGTTGATTAAGTGAGAACACACGATATAGAAGGTTGATTAAGTGAGAACACACGATATAGAAGGTTGATTAAGTGAGAACACACGATATAGAAGGTTGATTATGAGAGGACACGTGAGATATATACGGTTGATTATGAGAGGACACGTGAGATATATACGGTTGATTATGAGAGGACACGTGATATAGAAGGTTGGTTATGAGAAGACACGTGATATAGAAGGTTGATTATGAGACACGTGATATAGAAGGTTGATTAGTCAGTTATAGATGACTATGAGAGGTGAGTACACGAGTGTTAAAGAAGATAATTATGAGGGGACAATTTATAGAAATATTATTACGAGGAGCAGACACGAGTTTTATAGAAAGATGGCTATGAGAGAAGTTTATGCAAAGATAACTATGAGAGAAGTTTATACAAGTTTTATAGAAAAATGACCATGAGAGAAGTTTATGCAAGTTTTATAGAAAGATGACCATGAGAGAAGTTTATACAAGTTTTATAGAAAGATGACCATGAGAGAAGTTTATACAAGTTTTATAGAATGAATGGCCATGAGAGAAGTTTATACAAGTTTTATAGAAAGATGACCATGAGAGAAGTTTATACAAGTTTTATAGAAAGATGGCCATGAGAGAAGTTTATACAAGTTTTATAGAAAGATGGCCATGAGAGAAGTTTATACAAGTTTTATAGAAAGATGGCCATGAGAGAAGTTTATACAAGTTTTATAGAAAGATGGCCATGAGAGAAGTTTATACAAGTTTTATAGAAAGATGAATATGAGAGAAGTTTATACAAGTTTTATAGAAAGATGACCATGAGAGAAGTTTATACAAGTTTTATAGAATGAATGGCCATGAGAGAAGTTTATACAAGTTTTATAGAAAGATGACCATGAGAGAAGTTTATACAAGTTTTATAGAAAGATGGCCATGAGAGAAGTTTATACAAGTTTTATAGAAAGATGGCCATGAGAGAAGTTTATACAAGTTTTATAGAAAGATGGCCATGAGAGAAGTTTATACAAGTTTTATAGAAAGATGGTCATGAGAGAAGTTTATACAAGTTTTATAGAAAGATGACCATGAGAGAAGTTTATACAAGTTTTATAGAAAGATGACCATGAGAGAAGTTTATACAAGTTTTATAGAAAGATGGCCATGAGAGAAGTTTATACAAGTTTTATAGAAAGATGACCATGAGAGAAGTTTATACAAGTTTTATAGAAAGATGACCATGAGAGAAGTTTATACAAGTTTTATAGAAAGATGACCATGAGAGAAGTTTATACAAGTTTTATAGAAAGATGACCATGAGAGAAGTTTATACAAGTTTTATAGAAAGATGACCATGAGAGAAGTTTATACAAGTTTTATAGAAAGATGGCCATGAGAGAAGTTTATACAAGTTTTATAGAATGATGAGTAAGAGATGATACATAACTTATAGAAAGATTATTGTTATAGAGAACACATGTTATTAAAAAAATGATAATAAGAGAAGTGTTAATGAAGGTAGATGTTGCAAGTGTTATAGAGAGATGTTTATGAGAAAAGCAGACACGGGTGTTACTTCAGAATAATGATGCCAGGACATACAAGTTATAGAAATATAATTATCAGAGTAGCGGACACAAGTGTTATAGAATAAAAGGATGATTATGAGAGGACACATGTGATATAGAAGGTTGATTATGAGAGGACACATGCTATAGAAACGTGATTATGGGGGGGGTGACACAAGTGTTATATAATAGAAGGATGATAATGAGATGACAGCACAAGTGTTATAGAATAGAAGGATGATAATGAGAGGATATTGTATACATAAGAAGTGTTATATAATAGATGGATGATTAAGATAAGAGAACACAAGTGATATAGAATAGAAGGATGATTATGAGTGGACGACACAAGTGTTATATAATACAAGGATTATTATAAGCAGACAAGCTAGAAACGTTATTATTGGGGGAGGGGGGGGGGGGTGACACAAGTGTTATAGAAATGATTACCAGAGGAAATTACAAGTTTTGTGGAAAGATGTTATGAAATGAGGTGAAGCACAAGTTATAGAAGGATAATTATGAGATGAGAGGACACAAAAGTGATAAAAGGATACTTATGAGATGAGAGGACACAAAAGTAATAGAAGGATAATTATGAGATGAGAGGACACAAAAGTGATAGAAAGATAATTATGAGATGAGAGGACACAAAAGTAATAGAAAGATAATTATGAGATGAGAGGACACAAAAGTGATAGGAAGATAATTATGAGATGAGAGGACACAAAAGTGATCGAAAGATAATTATGAGATGAGAGGACACAAAAGTGATAACAATTATGAGATGAGAGGACACAAAAGTGATCGAAAGATAATTATGAGATGAGAGGACACAAAAGTGATCGAAAGATAATTATGAGATGAGAGGACACAAAAGTGATAACAATTATGAGATGTGAGGACACAAAAAGTGATAACAATTATGAGATGACAGGACACAAAAGTAATAGAAAGATAATTATGAGATGAGAGGACACAAAAGTAATAGAAAGATAATTATGAGATGAGATGACACAAAAGTGATAACAATTATGAGATGACAGGACACAAAAGTAATAGAAAGATAATTATGAGATGAGATGACACAAAAGTAATAGAAAGATAATTATGAGATGAGATGACACAAAAGTGATAGAAGGATATTTATACGATGAGAGGACACAAAAGTGATAACAATTATGAGATGACAGGACACAAAAGTGATAGAAAGATAATTATGAGATGAGAGGACACAAAAGTAATAGAAAGATAATTATGAGATGTGAGGACACAAAAGTAATAGAAAGATAATTATGTAGTGAGAGGACACAAAAGTAATAGAAAGATAATTATGAGATGTGAGGACACAAAAGTGATAGAAAGATAATTATGTAGTGAGAGGACACAAAAGTGATAGAAAGATAATTATGAGATGTGAGGACACAAAAGTAATAGAAAGATAATTATGAGATGTGAGGACACAAAAGTGATAGAAAGATAATTATGTAGTGAGAGGACACAAAAGTGATAGAAAGATAATTATGTAATGAGAGGACACAAAAGTAATAGAAAGATGATTATGAGATGTGAGGACACAAAAGTGATAGAAAGATAATTATGTAGTGAGAGGACACAAAAGTGATAGAAAGATAATTATGTAATGAGAGGACACAAAAGTAATAGAAAGATAATTATGAGATGTGAGGACACAAAAGTGATAGAAAGATAATTATGTAGTGAGAGGACACAAAAGTGATAGAAAGATAATTATGAGATGTAGGACACAAAAGTAATAGAAAGATAATTATGAGATGTGAGGACACAAAAGTGATAGAAAGATAATTATGTAGTGAGAGGACACAAAAGTGATAGAAAGATAATTATGTAGTGAGAGGACACAAAAGTGATAGAAAGATAATTATGAGATGTGAGGACACAAAAGTGTTAGAAAGATAATTATGAGATGTGAGGACACAAAAGTGATAGAAAGATAATTATGTAGTGAGAGGACACAAAAGTGATAGAAAGATAATTATGTAATGAGAGGACACAAAAGTGATAGAAAGATAATTATGTAATGAGAGGACACAAAAGTGATAGAAAGATAATTATGTAATGAGAGGACACAAAAGTGATAGAAAGATAATTATGTAATGAGAGGACACAAAAGTGATAGAAAGATAATTATGAGATGTGAGGACACAAAAGTGATAGAAAGATAATTATGAGATGTGAGGACACAAAGTGATAGAAAGATAATTATGAGATGTGAGGACACAAAAGTGATAGAAAGATAATTATGTAGTGAGAGGACACAAAAGTGATAGAAAGATAATTATGTAGTGAGAGGACACAAAAGTGATAGAAAGATAATTATGTAATGAGAGGACACAAAAGTGATAGAAAGATAATTATGTAATGAGAGGACACAAAAGTGATAGAAAGATAATTATGTAGTGAGAGGACACAAAAGTGATAGAAAGATAATTATGTAATGAGAGGACACAAAAGTGATAGAAAGATAATTATGTAGTGAGAGGACACAAAAGTGATAGAAAGATAATTATGTAATGAGAGGACACAAAAGTGATAGAAAGATAATTATGTAGTGAGAGGACACAAAAGTGATAGAAAGATAATTATGTAGTGAGAGGACACAAAAGTGATAGAAAGATAATTATGTAGTGAGAGGACACAAAAGTGATAGAAAGATAATTATGTAGTGAGAGGACACAAAAGTGATAGAAAGATAATTATGTAGTGAGAGGACACAAAAGTGATAGAAAGATAATTATGTAATGAGAGGACACAAAAGTGATAGAAAGATAATTATGTAATGAGAGGACACAAAAGTGATAGAAAGATAATTATGTAGTGAGATGACACAAAAGTGATAGAAAGATAATTATGTAGTGAGAGGACATTTGTTATTGAAAGTTGACGCGAAAGAAGAAAACAAGAGACAGCAAACATGAACAACAGAGAAAATGTTAGAATATATTTGACAATAAAACACATAATTATATATGTTTCAGTGCAAGACAGGAAATTACTTTCAGCAGTTTATGGAGGTGAAAGTGTGGCCTACAATGTCGTGTTTGGAGATAGGCAAATATTGTGGGTGGTTGTTCAGTTCAAGATTCGCATGAGGACTTGGGAATAATTGATGTTTGTTTGCGTGTATCGCTTATATATTCCTCCTTCAATTATTATTTCAGCTTGGGGGGAGGAGCGGGAAGCGTTCAGTAACAGAGCTGATACCTGTCAGTGAATCCATAACTGATGGCAGGATCGGTGAACCAGAACTATTCAGGTCCAACTCCACCTCTTCAGGGTGTCCCCAGAAACAGACTAACATGTCTAGTCTGGCCAAGCGAGAAGGGAGAGGGAAGGCAACCCGGTTACTAAACAATTCCGTGCCGAAGTCGGATGTGTTGGGCCGCAACGGCGAAAATATCAGAGTTCTACTAAAAACCGGTAAACGCCAGCAATATTTCAGCTCTTGTCATCGCTATCATCATCATGCGCCATACAGGTTTGAGTAGGCGATCATGTGCTTCAACAATTCTCTATCCACAGTACATCGTATCATTCCTATTGTTGACTGTTTTCCATGCCATGACACAAACTATCTATTATCTTCTCTCTTTGTCGTCCGCGATCTCTCTTTCCCTGTAATTTGCCAGTCGTAACCAAGTATTCCAACGTTCCTCTTCTCATGATGTGCCATAAAAATGTCAATTGTTTCTTTCTTATGTTTTTTAAGAGTTCCCTTTTCGTGTTGACCTCTTTGAGAATGTCTTCATTGGTCTTGTTTAGCTGTCCAGGGAACTTTCAACATTTTTCTGAGAAATCCCATCTCTCTGAGGCCTCTAATCGTCGTCTTTTCATTTCTTTTGTCTACTGTCCATGGTTCGCTTCCATAGGTCAGAATTGGCTCTATATAGCACTGATGAACTCTCTATCTCACTGCGATTGACATAAACTTGTTGCACAAGACATTTTCCATTTTCTGAAATGCTATTTTGGCCCGAGCTATTCTACATTTTAGTTCTGTGCTAAATCTTCCATGTGACATCTTTATGTCCAAGTATTTGACGCGTTGTATTTGCTTCCGATTTGCCCCGCCTATTGTTTATGTGGCATAGTGGTGACGATTGTTGCTTCGATTGTCATGTAGTGTGGCGGAAATTGTTCTGTTTTGGACATTCATGACAAAAGAGATGAACGCTAATTGTTGTCAGTTATAAAACCCTAGTTGTATTTAATAATATAATTAAACTAATAATTTAACTGCGTATTAGGTCAAGCTGATGGCATGGAATTGCACATGAAGTACCCCGGAGCTGTACTTAAGGCATCAAAGGCAGAAGAGTTTCGTGCACCGCAATTTGACGATATCTGCTATATGTTCACTCAAGTGATTACAATAATTCACGTCCGCACTCCTGGGGCTACTGCAGTTTTTATAGGCCCCAAGTGTGAAGAAAACTCGACTGAAGCTCGGAGATGATTTCCCAATCACATTTCACTGCCCCCATAAGTGCGCCTTTTGCATATCCTATGACATTACAGATTCAAAACGAGGCTTATCGTCCTTGGCAACTCTTGAACAAACCGGCTTTAGTTCTAGGCTAATAATAACTATTTCCTTTGATCTTATTCATATCGCTCGTTATTTGGTGATACCCGAAGAGGGGAGAGAAGAAAGACAACGTTGAGCATTTTTTTAAAAAATGAAAATAAAAAAAAAGAGGGAGAAAAGAAATCATGAAACAGAAAGAAGGAAGACATACAAGTGGTTTTCTTGGGATGAGTTTCTTACAGAAAGATTGGTGTAGGCATTGCAGCCGATTTAATAAAACAGGAAAGATTCCAGAAAATAACATTAGTAGATGTTGTGTAGCAGTTAATACAGATATAGGGGCGCATCTCCATCCGTTAAATGCATTGTGGGTAGGTAAAACACAGCCAATGAAATATATGGGGGGGGGGAGGCTAGTTTGCTGAGCTTCTTCCCGATAGCGACATATAGTTGTGAATCATGGACAATCTCGCATGCAGCAAAGAAGAAAATCGATTCATTCGAAACAAAATGCTACAGAAAAATCCTTGAGATACCTCTAAAAATGAAAAAAAAAAGTAATGGAGGCATATTAAAATATAGACACATTAAAACGAACTGGCCTATAAACACTACTCTACAGGGGAAATTAAAATACTATGGCCACGTGGTCTGGAAAGAGCAATAATAGAAGGCATGGTTTCCAGGCGATGTATCAGGGGCAGACCAAGAAGAAGGTGGTTTCAAGGCATCACGGGGACGAACAAAACAACAGAAACAGTGGGAAATCTGGCTAGAGACAGAGATTCTTTCAGACGGGCTGTGATGAATGTAATGTTCTGTGGGAGATCTGGCTAGAGACAGAGATTATTTCAGACGGGCTGTGGTGAATGTAATGTTCTGTGGGAGATCTGGCTAGAGACAGAGATTATTTCAGACGGGCTGTGGTGAATGTAATGTTCTGTGGGAGATCTGGCTAGAGACAGAGATTCTTTCAGACGAGCTGAGGTGAATGTAATGTTCTGTGGGAGATCTGACTAGAGACAGATTTATTCAGACGGACTGAGGTGAATGTAATGTTCTGTGGGAGATCTAGCTAGAGACAGAGATTCTTTCAGACGGGCTGTGATGAATGTAATGTTCTGTGGTAGATCTGGCTAGAGACAGAGCTTCTTTCAGACGGGCTGTGATGAATGTAATGTTCTGTGGGAGATCTGGCTAGAGACAGAGCTTCTTCAGACGGGCTGTGATGAAGGTAATGTTCTGTGGGAGATCTGTTACTCTTTCAGACGGGCTGTGATGAATGTAACGTTCTACAAAGTACATACGACCTGATGATGAGTTTGCTGAAATAATGTAATTGAGCCAATACCGCAGTCAATGACTGAGTCACAGACTAGGCACTAGGTTATTTATGTGGTAAGAGAAAACATTGATAATAACTCAAATCAGATATTATGTTTCATCTGTGCTACTTCAATTAAAGGTGTCTCTACTTGACTTCTGGCTCCACGAAAGATGTAGAGTGATGGCACTGCCTTGTCTGATACAAGTCTAAAATGTACAATGGGAGAAGTCTAAGACATGCTATCTATTCTAATATCAGTGACATTCTTCTGAGGATGAAACTCGAAATTGAACCAGCCATCGAATACACAAAGAAACAACATATAAATTGGTTCGGCCACATAACAAGACAAAAAGAACTAACAATGACTCAAAGAGCCATAAACAAACGCTACGAAAACGCCAGATTAAGAGGAAGACAGAGAAAGAGATGGATAAAGGGAATACTAGAGTCACTAGGAGGGATAACATCAGAAGAGGCCAACAGAAGAGCAAAGAATCGCAGATTGTATCTCCCCTCGACGCCAACGGCAATGGAGGAAAGATAGAATAAGAAGTGACATCGATATGGATGTCAGAGAGAAACCCGAGAGGGACTCCCAGCTGTAAGAGAAATCCCTATGACTACGTGATAAGCTTTCGATAGACAGATCTTGTTGTTTGAACACTGAAACCCTTTCGTTCCAGGAACCTGTCTAGACGATTACAAGATCACTTGGGTATCCAAATTAGACACAAATCTTATTTAGTTTGTTATTTTTAGACAAAATAAACGGAAGTGGTCCCCAGATGTTAGGACAAACACAAGTTGACCTACTTAGCGTATGCAGAAAGCACAACATACAGAAGTGATGTTAATGTGAAAACATCCAGCACATCGGTGTGCTGCTCGCATTTTTGTTGTTTTGATCACTTTTTTTAATACAATGAAAATAATACAAAGGGGGGGGGGGGGGGGGTCAGAATATTTTTGGAGAAGACAGGTGGTACTAGGTCTTCTATATCAGCAGACTGCCACTAGAGGCACATCAATACTAGGTCTTCTATATCAGCAGACTGCCACTAGAGGCACATCAATACTAGGTCTTCTATATCAGCAGACTGCCACTAGAGGCACATCAATACTAGGTCTTCTATATCAGCAGACTGCCACTAGAGGCACATCAATACTAGGTCTTCTATATCAGCAGACTGCCACTAGAGGCACATCAATACTAGGTCTTCTATATCAGCAGACTGCCACTAGAGGCACATCAATACTAGGTCTTCTATATCAGCAGACTGCCACTAGAGGCACATCAATACTAGGTCTTCTATATCAGCAGACTGCCACTAGAGGCACATCAATACTAGATCTTCTATACAAGCAGACTGCCACTAGAGGCACATCAATACTAGGTCTTCTATACCAGCAGACTGCCACTAGAGGCACATCAATACTAGGTCTTCTATACAAGCAGACTGCCACTAGAGGCACATCAATACTAGATCTTCTATATCAGCAGACTGCCACTAGAGGCACATCAATACTAGATCTTCTATATCAGCAGACTGCCACTAGAGGCACATCAATACTAGATCTTCTATACAAGCAGACTGCCACTAGAGGCACATCAATACTAGATCTTCTATATCAGCAGACTGCCACTAGAGGCACATCAATACTAGATCTTCTATATCAGCAGACTGCCACTAGAGGCACATCAATACTAGATCTTCTATATCAGCAGACTGCCACTAGAGGCACATCAATACTAGGTCTTCTATATCAGCAGACTGCCACTAGAGGCACACCAATACTAGGTCTTCTATATCAGCAGACTGCCACTAGAGGCACATCAATACTAGATCTTCTATATCAGCAGACTGCCACTAGAGGCACATCAATACTAGGTCTTCTATATCAGCAGACTGCCACTAGAGGCACATCAATACTAGGTCTTCTATATCAGCAGACTGCCACTAGAGGCACATCAATACTAGGTCTTCTATATCAGCAGACTGCCACTAGAGGCACATCAATACTAGATCTTCTATATCAGCAGACTGCCACTAGAGGCACATCAATACTAGGTCTTCTATATCAGCAGACTGCCACTAGAGGCACATCAATACTAGATCTTCTATATCAGCAGACTGCCACTAGAGGCACATCAATACTAGGTCTTCTATATCAGCAGACTGCCACTAGAGGCACATCAATACTAGGTCTTCTATATCAGCAGACTGCCACTAGAGGCACATCAATACTAGGTCTTCTATATCAGCAGACTGCCACTAGAGGCACATCAATACTAGGTCTTCTATATCAGCAGACTGCCACTAGAGGCACATCAATACTAGGTCTTCTATATCAGCAGACTGCCACTAGAGGCACATCAATACTAGGTCTTCTATATCAGCAGACTGCCACTAGAGGCACATCAATACTAGGTCTTCTATATCAGCAGACTGCCACTAGAGGCACATCAATACTAGATCTTCTATATCAGCAGACTGCCACTAGAGGCACATCAATACTAGATCTTCTATATCAGCAGACTGCCACTAGAGGCACATCAATACTAGATCTTCTATATCAGCAGACTGCCACTAGAGGCACATCAATACTAGGTCTTCTATATCAGCAGACTGCCACTAGAGGCACATCAATACTAGATCTTCTATATCAGCAGACTGCCACTAGAGGCACATCAATACTAGATCTTCTATACAAGCAGACTGCCACTAGAGGCACATCAATACTAGATCTTCTATATCAGCAGACTGCCACTAGAGGCACATCAATACTAGATCTTCTATACAAGCAGACTGCCACTAGAGGCACATCAATACTAGGTCTTCTATATCAGCAGACTGCCACTAGAGGCACATCAATACTAGATCTTCTATATCAGCAGACTGCCACTAGAGGCACATCAATACTAGATCTTCTATATCAGCAGACTGCCACTAGAGGCACATCAATACTAGATCTTCTATATCAGCAGACTGCCACTAGAGGCACATCAATACTAGGTCTTCTATATCAGCAGACTGCCACTAGAGGCACATCAATACTAGATCTTCTATATCAGCAGACTGCCACTAGAGGCACATCAATACTAGATCTTCTATATCAACAGACTTCCACTAGAGGCACATCAATACTAGATCTTCTATATCAAGCAGACTGCCACTAGAGGCACATCAATACTAGATCTTCTATATCAACAGACTTCCACTAGAGGCACATCAATACTAGATCTTCTATACAAGCAGACTGCCACTAGAGGCACATCAATACTAGATCTTCTATATCAGCAGACTGCCACTAGAGGCACATCAATACTAGATCTTCTATACAAGCAGACTGCCACTAGAGGCACATCAATACTAGATCTTCTATATCAGCAGACTGCCACTAGAGGCACATCAATACTAGATCTTCTATATCAACAGACTTCCACTAGAGGCACATCAATACTAGATCTTCTATACAAGCAGACTGCCACTAGAGGCACATCAATACTAGATCTTCTATATCAACAGACTTCCACTAGAGGCACATCAATACTAGATCTTCTATATCAACAGACTTCCACTAGAGGCACATCAATACTAGATCTTCTATACAAGCAGACTGCCACTAGAGGCACATCAATACTAGATCTTCTATATCAACAGACTTCCACTAGAGGCACATCAATACTAGATCTTCTATATCAGCAGACTCCACTAGAGGCACATCAATACTAGATCTTCTATATCAGGAGACTACCACTAGAGACACATCAATACTAGGTCTTCTATATCAGCAGACTCCCACTAGAGACACATCAATACTAGATCTTCTATATCAGGAGACTTCCACTAGAGACACATCAATACTAGATCTTCTATATCAGCAGACTCCCACTAGAGACACATCAATACTAGATCTTCTATATCAGGAGACTTCCACTAGAGACACATCAATACTAGGTCTTCTATATCAGCAGACTCCCACTAGAGACACATCAATACTAGATCTTCTATATCAGGAGACTTCCACTAGAGACACATCAATACTAGGTCTTCTATATCAGCAGACTCCCACTAGAGACACATCAATACTAGATCTTCTATATCAGGAGACTTCCACTAGAGACACATCAATACTAGGTCTTCTATACCAGCAGACTCCCACTAGAGGCACATCAATACTAGATCTTCTATATCACAGACTTCCACAAGAGACATATCAATACTAGATCTTCTATACAAGCAGACTCCCACTAGAGGCACATCAATACTAGATCTTCTATATCAGCAGACTTCCACTAGAGGCACATCAATACTAGATCTTCTATATCAGCAGACTTCCACTAGAGGCACATCAATACTAGATCTTCTATATCAGCAGACTTCCACTAGAGGCACATCAATACTAGATCTTCTATATCAGCAGACTTCCACTAGAGGCACATCAATACTAGATCTTCTATATCAGCAGACTTCCACTAGAGGCACATCAATACTAGATCTTCTATATCAGCAGACTCCCACTAGAGGCACATCAATACTAGATCTTCTATATCAGCAGACTTCCACTAGAGGCACATCAATACTAGATCTTCTATACCAGCAGACTGCCACTAGAGGCACATCAATACTAGATCTTCTATACAAGCAGACTCCCACTAGAGACACATCAATACTAGATCTTCTATACAAGCAGACTCCCACTAGAGGCACATCAATACTAGATCTTCTATACAAGCAGACTCCCACTAGAGACACATCAATACTAGATCTTCTATATCAGCAGACTTCCACTAGAGGCACATAAATACTAGGTCTTCTATACCAGCAGACTCCCACAAGAGGCACATCAATACTAGATCTTCTATATCAGCAGACTTCCACTAGAGGCACATCAATACTAGATCTTCTATATCAGCAGACTCCCACTAGAGGCACATCAATACTAGATCTTCTATACAAGCAGACTCCCACTAGAGACACATCAATACTAGATCTTCTATACAAGCAGACTCCCACTAGAGACACATCAATACTAGATCTTCTATATCAGCAGACTTCCACTAGAGGCACATCAATACTAGATCTTCTATATCAGCAGACTTCCACTAGAGACATATCAATACTAGATCTATATCAGCAGACTTCCACTAGAGACACATCAATACTAGATCTATATCAGCAGACTTCCACTAAAGACACATCAATACTAGATCTATATCAGCAGACTTCCACTAGAGGCACATCAATACTAGATCTATATCAGCAGACTTCCACTAGAGACACATCAATACTAGATCTATATCAGCAGACTTCCACTAAAGACACATCAATACTAGATCTATATCAGCAGACTTCCACTAAAGACACATCAATAATAGATCTTCTATATCAGCAGATAAAGATAATCAATAACCTAAGATATGCTGACGATACTGTACTACTAGCAGAAAATCCTAAAGACCTACAACAATTACTTAATGAAATAAACACGACAAGCAAAAAATATGGACTAGATATGAATATCAAAAAACTAAAACTATGATCATAAACAAAGAAAATACTCAAAACCCACAAGTGGATATCAAAATTGAAGGAATAGACCTTGAGACAGTTCAGAACTATAACTACCTTGGACATACTATAACCAGTGATGGAAAATGTACAACTGAAATAAACAAAAGAATAGGAATGGCAAAAAGTAATTTTAATGTCATGAAGGACATACTAACATCAAAACAAATAACACCAGAGCTAAAACTAAGAATAGCAAAATGTTACATCTTCTCAATATTCCTATATGGTGCTGAAACATGGACATTGGACAAGAAAACAGAACAGAGAATTGAAGCCTTTGAAATGTGGATATATAGAAGAATAGGTAGAATTGGATGGAAGGAAAAGAAAACAAATGACAAAGTCTTAAAACAACTAAAAGTGAAAAGAGAACTTCTGAACACAATTAGAACAAGACAAATGCGATTCTTAGGCCATGTTAAAAGACACAACAGCCTACTGAAAGTGATCCTGGAGGGGAAAATACAAGGTAAAAGAGGCAGAGGCAGACCAAGATTAACATGGACGAGTAACATCAAAAGATGGATAAATCAACCGATGACAACCTGCACCATCAAAGCAAGAGATAGAGCAAAATGGCGCTCCATGGTAGCCAACCTTCGTTGCGGAGACGGCACTCAATGATGATGATATCAGCAGATTCAACTAGGGCGGTGACTAGGGAAATGCCCAGCTATCTGATCAGTTTTGATGCAGTATATTACCAGTATATAACCAGTATATTACCAGTATATTACCATATGACAATTTTTTAAGGTGGGTAGATGGGGGAGGGGTGGTGAAGTGATGCGTTGATCGGCTGTGGGACGTTGACCCCCCCCCCCCCCTTATTTATAAAACAACACTAACATTATATTACTGTGTAATAACTAGACAACAAATATTTATTTTTATTTCTTTCTATCAAACTAGACAACAAATATTTATTTTTCTTTCTTTCTCTCAAACTAGACAAAAATTATTTATTTTCTTTCTTTCTATCAAACTAGACAAAAATTATTTATTTTTCTTTCTTTCTTTCTATCGAACCAGACAAAAATTATTTATTTTTCTTTCTTTCTTTCTATCGAAGTAGACAAAAATTATTTATTTTTCTTTCTTTCTATCAAACTAGACAAAAATTATTATTTTTCTTTCTTTCTTTCTATCGAACCAGACAAAAATTATTTATTTTTCTTTCTTTCTTTCTATCGAACCAGACAAAAATTATTTATTTTTCTTTCTTTCTTTCTATCGAACCAGACAAAAATTGTTCATTTTTTTTCTAATAAGATCTAACCTATCACATTAAAACCGCTGCGTCTTTTGTCCAACTTCTTGAATATGCAGGGGAGGATGAGTGGTTCTGTTCAAGATCTTTTTTTTTAATGGCTGCACGCCTATTGCAGTCGCTATAATGTGCTCAGGTCAAAGTCTGTATTTCTATTCGCTTGCCCCTACAGAGCCACTGGTCACGATATACGTTTACACAATGAGAACAATTTCTTTCCCACAAAAAAAATCCGGTGCCCATTTAAGGCTGGGTGAACCTGGAAGCCATCGATCAGGTTTGAACCCGACCTCTTGACCTCATATAGCCCAGTTCACTAACCACTGAGCTATCGCGACTCCCTTTATTTTTCTATGTAATGTCACAACTTGTTTCATATACCTGATGAAGGATTTTGCCGAAACGTTGCTTGTCTTGTTTTTCTATTAGCTTACCTGCTCCATAACCTTTAATGTTTATCTTCTATATAACGTCACAAATTGGGCCCAGTCAATGCCATGTTCAATGACGAGCAAAAAGAAGCAGGTTTTGAGGGGAAAAAAACAACCTTGACCGCATAGAACGCACGTGACATTTGCACAACGTACCAGATGCAGTTAGCAGAGTTATGGTAAATGGCGCACAAAAAATGTTTTATTTTATTTTATTTTTTTTTAACATGTTTTTTTTTTCTGAATAAAAGATAACTATGTTGTTCTGGCTTTATTTTATTATTTTTTTGTGAGCACTCAAATATTTGATTCTCGTCATTACCGGCAGTTACGCTGTAACAAGCAGCTGTTTTTGAAATAGCGGATATGACGTAGGCTGCGCGTGCTGCTCTCTAGTGAGACCAAGATACGCGCATCTATTTCTCACTCGTATAATTTTGTTGTATGATTAAAGTAACCGCACTTCCGCTTGTTAAAGCCACAAGAGATCAAGTAGTTCGTTCATGTGATGAGACATTAACAACTAAATCTAATGAGACTTGTCATCAAACGAGAGAACACCAGACCAAGGAGTCGAGCAAGAAAATTGTGGATAAACGGAATACTAGAAACATTCGGAGGTAGAAGCAGCAGAAAGAGTCCAATAAAAGAGTAAGAAACCGCGAACCATATCTCCCCTCGATACCGAAAGGCAAAGAAAGAAGAGAGACAAAAAGAAAGAAAAAAGAAAGAAAAAAAAAGACCGACAGAAAGAAAGAAGAGTGACAAAAATAAAGAACAGAAAGAAAGAAAGTAAAAACAGAAAGAATGAAAGTAAAAACAGAAAGAAAGAAAGTAAAAACAGAAAGAAAGAAAGAAAGAAAGAAAGAAGGAACAGAAAGAAAGAAAGAAGGAACAGAAAGAAATAAAGAACAGAAAGAAAGAAGGAAAAGAAAGAAAGAAGGAAAAGAAAGAAAGAAGGAAAAGAAAGAAAGAAGGAAAAGAAAGAAAGAAAGAAAGACATTATACAGATAATGGGTCAAATAGAAGGTTCCCGACTGAGGCCTTGAGTCAAAGTGTGAGGAAAATGCAGTGTTTGTGTCCATATCTGTTGAATGGGCAACATCACCTATTTTGGCCCTACTTTCCCACAAAACGCTGTACCTATTTAAGGCTGGGTGAACCCAGAAGCTGTTGTTGTTATTGATCCAGACCTAGGAGCTGTTGTTGTTATGGATCAAGACGTAGGAGCTTTGTTGTTATTGATCCAGACCTAGGAGCTGTTGTTGCTATGGATCCAGACCTAGGAGCTGTTGTTGCTATGGATCCAGACTTAGGAGCTGTTGTTGCTATGGATCCAGACTAGGAGCTGTTGTTGCTATGGATCCAGACCTAGGAGCTGTTGTTGCTATGGATCCAGACCCAGAAGCTGTTGTTGCTATGGATCCAGACCTAGGAGCTGTTGTTGCTATGGATCCAGACCTAGGAGCTGTTGTTGCTATGGATCCAGACCTAGGAGCTGTTGTTGTTATGGATCCAGACTTAGGAGCTGTTGTTGCTATGGATCCAGACCTAGGAGCTGTTGTTGCTATGGATCCAGACCTAGGAGCTGTTGTTGTTATGGATCCAGACCTAGGAGCTGTTGTTGCTATGGATCCAGACCTAGGAGCTGTTGTTGCTATGGATCCAGACCCAGAAGCTGTTGTTGCTATGGATCCAGACCTAGGAGCTGTTGTTGCTATGGATCCAGACCTAGGAGCTGTTGTTGCTATGGATCCAGACCTAGGAGCTGTTGTTGTTATGGATCCAGACTTCTATCTATTGACCTTTCGAGCCGTAACGGCCCATAGGGCGTAGACCAAGATACACCTTCTCCTATATGAATTTTTGTTCTAGTTTGCAGTTTTCTTTTAAAGATATTTTATCAAATCTCGCCATCTGTCTCTGTTCTGTGCAAGCAGTTCTATCTCATTGAGGGAGCCGATTCCTGCTGCTCTTGCCTCTCTCATCAATGTTCTTCTCAGTGTCTCCCTGGGTCTTCCTCTTTTTCTTTTACCTGTTGTTTCCCATATGAGGGCTTGCTTTGCTATTCGATTATTATCTCTTCTCATCACATGTCCAACGTATGACCATCGTCTTTTCTTTATTACTGAAGATATTAGTGGTTGATTGGCGATTTCTCTAATTTCCTCGTTTGTTTTGAATTCGTTCCATTCTATACCAAGTATTTTCCTTAGACATTTATTTTCGAATGCGTTCAACTTGGATCCAGACTTAGGAGCTGTTATTGTTATGGATCCAGACTTAGGAGCTGCTGTTGTTATTGATCCAGACCTAGGAGCTGTTGTTGCTATGGATCCAGACTTAGGAGCTGTTGTTATTGATCCAGACCTAGGAGCTGTTGTTGTTATGGATCCAGACTTAGGAGCTGTTGTTGTTATGGATCCAGACTTAGGAGCTGTTGTTATGGATCCAGACCTATGAGCTGTTGTTATGGATCCAGACCTAGGAGCTGTTGTTATGGATCCAGACCCAAGAGCTGTTGTTATGTATCCAGACTTAGGAGCTGTTGTTGTTATGGATCCAGACTTAGGAGCTGTTGCTATGGATCCAGATCCAAGAGCTGTTGCTATTGATCCAGACCTAGGAGCTGTTGCTATTGATCCCGACCTAGGAGCTGTTGTTACAGATCCAAACCCAGAAGTTGTTATGGATCCAGACCCAGGAGCTGTTGTTGTTATGGATCAAGACCCAGAAGCTGTTGCTGTTATGGATCCAGACCCAGGAGCTGTTGTTGTTATGGATCCAGACCCAGGAGCTGTTGTTGTTATGGATCCAGACCCAGGAGCTGTTGTTGTTATGGATCCAGACCCAGGAGCTGTTGTTGTTATGGATCCAGACCCAGGAGCTGTTGTTGTTATGGATCCAGACCCAGGAGCTGTTGTTGTTATGGATCCAGACTTAGGAGCTGTTGTTATGGATCCAGACCTATGAGCTGTTGTTATGGATCCAGACCTAGGAGCTGTTGTTATGGATCCAGACCCAAGAGCTGTTGTTATGTATCCAGACTTAGGAGCTGTTGTTGTTATGGATCCAGACTTAGGAGCTGTTGCTATGGATCCAGATCCAAGAGCTGTTGCTATTGATCCAGACCTAGGAGCTGTTGCTATTGATCCCGACCTAGGAGCTGTTGTTACAGATCCAAACCCAGAAGTTGTTATGGATCCAGACCCAGGAGCTGTTGTTGTTATGGATCAAGACCCAGAAACTGTTGTTGTTATGGATCCAGACCCAGGAGCTGTTGTTGTTATGGATCAAGACCCAGAAGCTGTTGTTGTTATGGATCCAGACCCAGGAGCTGTTGTTGTTATGGATCAAGACCCAGAAGCTGTTGTTGTTATGGATCCAGACCCAGGAGCTGTTGTTGTTATGGATCCAGATCCAAGAGCTGTTGCTATTGATCCAGACCTAGGAGCTGTTGCTATTGATCCCGACCTAGGAGCTGTTGTTACAGATCCAAACCCAGAAGTTGTTATGGATCCAGACCCAGGAGCTGTTGTTGTTATGGATCAAGACCCAGAAGCTGTTGTTGTTATGGATCCAGACCCAGGAGCTGTTGTTGTTATGGATCCAGACCCAGGAGCTGTTGTTGTTATGGATCCAGACCCAGAAGCTGTTGTTGTTATGGATCCAGACCCAGGAGCTGTTGTTGTTATGGATCCAGACCCAGGAGCTGTTGTTGTTATGGATCCAGACCCAGGAGCTGTTGTTGTTATGGATCCAGACCCAGGAGCAAGTTGTTGTTATGGATCCAGACCCAGGAGCTGTTGTTGTTATGGATCCAGACCTAGGAGCTGTTGTTGCTATGGATCCAGACCTAGGAGCTGTTGTTGCTATGGATCCAGACCCAGAAGCTGTTGTTGCTATGGATCCAGACCTAGGAGCTGTTGTTGTTATGGATCCAGACCCAGGAGCTGTTGTTGTTATGGATCCAGACCCAGGAGCTGTTGTTGTTATGGATCCAGACCCAGGAGCTGTTGTTGTTATGTATCCAGACCCAGGAGCTGTTGTTGTTATGGATCCAGACCCAGGAGCTGTTGTTGTTATGGATCCAGACCCAGGAGCTGTTGTTGTTATGGATCCAGACCCAGGAGCTGTTGTTGTTATGTATCCAGACCTAGGAGCTGTTGTTGTTATGGATCCAGACCCAGGAGCTGTTGTTGTTATGGATCCAGACCCAGGAGCTGTTGTTGTTATGGATCCAGACCCAGGAGCTGTTGTTGTTATGTATCCAGACCCAGGAGCTGTTGTTGTTATGGATCCAGACCCAGGAGCTGTTGTTGTTATGTATCCAGACCCAGGAGCTGTTGTTGTTATGGATCCAGACCCAGGAGCTGTTGTTGTTATGGATCCAGACCCAGGAGCTGTTGTTGTTATGGATCCAGACCCAGGAGCTGTTGTTGTTATGGATCCAGACCCAGGAGCTGTTGTTGTTATGGATCCAGACCCAGGAGCTGTTGTTGTTATGGATCCAGACCCAGGAGCTGTTGTTGTTATGGATCCAGACCCAGGAGCTGTTGTTGTTATGGATCCAGACCCAGGAGCTGTTGTTGTTATGGATCCAGACCCAGGAGCTGTTGTTGTTATGTATCCAGACCCAGGAGCTGTTGTTGTTATGGATCCAGACCCAGGAGCTGTTGTTGTTATGTATCCAGACCCAGGAGCTGTTGTTGTTATGGATCCAGACCCAGGAGCTGTTGTTGTTATGGATCCAGACCCAGGAGCTGTTGTTGTTATGGATCCAGACCCAGGAGCTGTTGTTATGGATCCAGACCCAGGAGCTGTTGTTGTTATGGATCCAGACCCAGGAGCTGTTGTTGTTATGGATCCAGACCCAGGAGCTGTTGTTGTTATGGATCCAGACCCAGGAGCTGTTGTTGTTATGGATCCAGACCCAGGAGCTGTTGTTGTTATGGATCCAGACCCAGGAGCTGTTGTTGTTATGGATCCAGACCCAGGAGCTGTTGTTGTTATGGATCCAGACCAGGAGCTGTTGTTGTTATGGATCCAGACCCAGGAGCTGTTGTTGTTATGGATCCAGACCCAGGAGCTGTTGTTGTTATGGATCCAGACCCAGGAGCTGTTGTTGTTATGGATCCAGACCCAGGAGCTGTCGATCGGGAGCTGTCGATCGGGTTAGAAAGTGCACTCTTGTTCTTCGCAATCCAGCACGATAAACATCGAGCTACCATGGCTACCACAGAAAATAGCTGACAACTCAACGGGTAGCAGTTACATCAGTGGAACATAAAGTAGATGAGTGACAATTCTATTATAACATAGATAAATTAGAATTTGAACATAAAGTAGATGAGTGACAATTCTATTATAACATATAAAACAGATAAATTAGAATTTGAACATAAAGTAGATGAGTGACAATTCTATTATAACATATAAAACAGATAAATTAGAATTTGAACATAAAGTAGATGAGTGACAATTCTATTATAACATAGATAAATTAGAATTTGAACATAAAGTAGATGAGTGATAATTATATTATAACATAGATAAATTAGAATTTGAACATAAAGTAGATGAGTGACAATTCTATTATAACATATAAAACAGATAAATTAGAATTTGAACATAAAGTAGATGAGTGACAATTCTATTATAAAATAGATAAATTAGAATTTGAACATAAAGCAGATGAGTGATATTTCTATTATAACATATAAAACAAATAAATTAGAATTTGAACATAAAGTAGATGAGTGAAAATTCTATTATAACATATAAAACAGATAAATTAGAATTTGAACATAAAGTAGATGAGTGACAATTCTATTATAACATATAAAACAGATAAATTAGAATTTGAACATAAAGTAGATGAGTGACAATTCTATTATAACATATAAAACAGATAAATTAGAATTTGAACATAAAGTAGATGAGTGACAATTCTATTATAAAATAGATAAATTAGAATTTGAACATAAAGTAGATGAGTGACAATTATATTATAAAATAGATAAATTAGAATTTGAACATAAAGTAGATGAGTGACAATTATATTATAAAATAGATAAATTAGAATTTGAACATAAAGTAGATGAGTGATATTTCTATTATAACATATAAAACAGATAAATTAGAATTTGAACATAAAGTAGATGAGTGACAATTCTATTATAAAATAGATAAATTAGAATTTGAACATAAAGTAGATGAGTGACAATTATATTATAAAATAGATAAATTAGAATTTGAACATAAAGTAGATGAGTGACAATTCTATTATAAAATAGATAAATTAGAATTTGAACATAAAGTAGATGAGTGATATTTCTATTATAACATATAAAACAGATAAATTAGAATTTGAACATAAAGTAGATGAGTGATAATTCTATTATAACATATAAAACAGATAAATTAGAATTTGAACATAAAGTAGATGAGTGATAATTCTATTATAAAATAGATAAATTAGAATTTGAACATAAAGTAGATGAGTGATAATTCTATTATAAAATAGATAAATTAGAATTTGAACATAAAGCAGATGAGTGATATTTCTATTATAACATATAAAACAGATAAATTAGAATTTGAACATAAAGTAGATGAGTGAAAATATTCTATTATAAAACAGATAAATTAGAATTTGAACATAAAGTAGATGAGTGAAAATATTCTATTATAAAACAGATAAATTAGAATTTGAACATAAAGTAGATGAGTGAAAATATTCTATTATAAAACAGATAAATTAGAATTTGAACATAAAGTAGATGAGTGACAATTATATTATAAAATAGATAAATTAGAATTTGAACATAAAGTAGATGCGTGACAATTCTAATATAAAATAGATAAATTAGAATTTGAACATAAAGTAGATGAGTGACAATTCTAATATAAAATAGATAAATTAGAATTTGAACATAAAGTAGATGAGTGACAATTCTAATATAAAATAGATAAATTAGAATTTGAACATGAAGTGGATGAGTGACAATTCTATTTAAAATATAAAGTAGATAAAATGACTGACAATTTGAAGATAAAAGCAGATGAGCGACAATAATATACAGTAGATTTTAAAAAAATAAACAATTTTATTAAGTAATATAAAGTAGATTAGTGACAATTTCGATAAACAGATTAAAGGATAATTCAAATGCAATAACCATTGTACGCGTACTGCCTTTATATCGCATAGAGGCTAGGGCTCGCTGCATAACTTACTGGTTAATATTTAAGCTAAAATTTAAGGTGGCAATGGAGATATAAACCAGACAAAATTCGAGGTAGATTATTGGAGACATGTTCCCAGATAAATTAGATTGAAGATATCTATAATTGGAACTCGACGGGTGTACTAAGGATATCACGAAAAATGTGGGCCAATTTCTAAAATTAGCATTTATTAAAGATATTTAGCGCTAGTGTACCTGTCGTCAGCAACATAAAATAAATTTACGTGAGGAGTTCCCACATAAAGTAAAAAAAAAACAAAGCTTCAAATGTAAACAGCTCGGCGGCCTTGGCATTCGGTTATTTACGTCAGTGGAGACATTTTTGAATACAGGATGTAACCTTCGAACACACTCACACGGGGGAAAGTTTGAAGAAAATCATCATCATGTACCATGCCTGCTGGCGTAGGTGATCATGTCTCTCCTCAACTTTCGATCTCGACAGTTTTTATCATTTCTGTTGTTGACCTTCTGCCAAGCCATTCTCTTAAGCTGTCGACTATCCTTTCTATTTGCTTCCCTCTATCTCTTCGTCCCTCAAATTTTCCCAGTTGTTACAATTATACTACAGCTGTTCCCTTCTCATTACATATCCAAAAAATGATGATTGTTTCTTCCTAATGTTGAATATTAGCTCTATTTTTGCTTTGGCCGCTTTCATAACGTTTTTATTACTCATCTTAGCAGTCCATGGTATTCTCAACATTATTCTGTAAAACCACATTTCTACAGCCTCCAGTGATTTTCTTGTCTGTTGTCCTATTGTCCATGATTCACATTCATGTGCTAAGACTGGTTCTACATAACATTTAAGAACTCTTGTTCATGTTTCGATTGTCAAAAATGGACTGCATAACATTTAAGAACTCTTTTTCATGTTTCGATTGTCAAAAATGGACTGCATAGTATCTTCCGAATTTTTTGGAAAGCTGTTTTTGTCTTTTGAAGAAAATGCAGAGACGTTTCTCTTTCTCTTTCTTTCTGTCGTTCAACGGATGACCACTAAAGGAATGAATTATCCTCTTAGTCTTCCGCCTTAATTACAAGACGTTAAGTCGGCGTAGATACGTTGTGTTGTGGTTTGTAGCACAACTGTCATATTGTACATTTCGGCCCAACACATCCCACTGCAGCACCGCATTTGTGAAAACCGGATGCCTTCCCTCCTCGATCCCTACTCACTTGGCCAGACTAGATTGGTTTGTCTGTTTCTAGAGGCACTGCGAAGAAGTGGATTAGGATCTGGATGGTTCTGGTTCACCGATCCATCAGCTATGAGTCGCTGACAGCTTCTAGATCTGTTGCGGTCAGGCGCCTTGCCTCCGATGAGACAAAAGCAACTCAGAAAGACCGCATATGTAACGTACCCGGTGCTCTTATGATGTCAGAGCTTCTTCCTTTTCTTCTGCGTTCACCCGACTACTCATCTTCATGATCTTTCCTTAAGAGGAAGTTAAGTGGGCGTTGATGGGCTGTGTCGCTAATTAACAACATATACAGGATATCTTCGCCTTTCGTCCCGACATATCCGTCTTTGGCATGACATATTGGAGCACCGGATTGTCGCCCCTCTCGGTTCCTATCCGCCTGGCCAGATTGGTTAGTCTACCAGCTTAGCCTGATTAGTTAGTCTACCATCTTTGCCAGATTGGTTAGTCCACCAGCTTAGCCAGATAGTTAGTCTACCAGCTTAGCCAGAGTGGTTAGTCTACCAGCTTAGCCAAATTGGTTAGTCTACCAGCTTAGCCAGAGTGGTTAGTCTACCAACTTAGCCAGATTGGTTAGTCTACCAGCTTAGCCAGATTAGTTAGTCTACCAGCTTAGCCAGATTGGTTAGTCTACCAACTTAGCCAGATTAGTTAGTCTACCAGCTTAGCCAGAGTGGTTAGTCTACCAACTTAGCCAGATTAGTTAGTCTACCAGCTTACCCAGATTGGTTAGTCTACCAGCTTAGCCAGAGTGGTTAGTCTACCAACTTAGCCAGATTAGTTAGTCTACCAGCTTAGCCAGATTGGTTAGTCTACCAGCTTAGCCAGAGTGGTTAGTTTACCAACTTAGCCAGATTAGTTAGTCTACCAGCTTAGCCAGATTAGTTAGTCTACCAGCTTAGCCAGAGTGGTTAGTCTACCAGCTTAGCCAGAGTGGTTAGTCTACCAACTTAGCCAGATTGGTTAATCTACCAGCTTAGCCAGAGTGGTTAGTCTACCAGCTTAGCCAGAGTGGTTAGTCTACCAACTTAGCCAGAGTGGTTAGTCTACCAACTTAGCCAGATTAGTTAGTCTACCAGCTTAGCCAGAGTGGTTAATCTACCAACTTAGCCAGATTGGTTAGTCTACCAGCTTAGCCAGATTGGTTAGTCTACCAACTTACCCACTTGGGCACTAGCACCACACATGCCGATAGCTGCTAATAGTCATAGTAAAATATGAGCACTAGCACCATACGTGCCATAGTAAAATATGAGCACTAGCACCATACATGCCAATAGACATAGTAAAATATGAGCACTAGCACCATACAAGCCGATAGCCATAGTAAAATATGAGCACTAGCACCATACATGCCAAAAGCCAAAGCAAAATATGGTCACTAGCACCTCACATGCCGATAGCCATAGTAAAATATGGGCACTATAGCTCGTTTCAAATCACGTGCCCAACTTCAAAACGCTATTACTCAGTAACCGTTTGTTAAAAACTGTTGAAATTTTCCAAATGTTATTAGAATGCAAAAGACCCTTCAAATGTATATTTAACAAATATCTTGCAGCTGCAGTTTTCTTAAAGCGGCGAATTTCTTTGATGTTTGTCAAAATTGTAAATTGTGAACTCCTAAATAATAGAAATTACCGTAGTTGCTGGTCTATGATTAATTTTCACTAGGTAAAGGCGTGGCCGTAATGGGGAAATAACCTAATAAGACAAAACACCAGGAGAATTATTGTCTTCTCAGTTCGAGGACGGACGATAATATCAAGGTATACCTGTATGTCCAATTTTCATAGCTGTGTGGTCCTGATAAGGACCGTTTGTTGAACTAATTTAAGGTAATATAGGGGCCAACATTGTGGGGGCTATATACTTTCATTCTGAATCAGACGAGTCTAAAAGATTAATAACTGTTTGGGGTTGAACATTCCACAAACCATCATTTTTCCAATATTCCTCTTCCTGTTTTAAGACGTGGTCTTCACATTTAGCCCAATAATCTTTGTCTATATTTAATAAAGCGAGATTAGCAAGAGTCTTTACATCGCATATTTTGAATGTTGTATTTTCATCTGCCACTTGTCCTTTTAATTTTGCCCAGATTAGTTCTATTGGATTTAAATGAGCATGGTAAGGTGGCAGCCTCAAACTTATATGACCGTGCTCTTGGATAATCTTATCTATTGAAAAATCTGTGTCCTTTGTTTTTGCTTTACTAGAGATAGTAATTCAGGTTTTAAGTACATGTTATTAAATTGTATGTGCTCCTTTGTGAGCCATATCTTAATAGCATCTTTTGTACTGGATGACGTCGGGACTTTATCTTCAAGTGCAACAATGTTGTGGTACGCTGCATTGCCCATTATTAGGCAAGATGGTCGATCTAGTGATGGGAGAACAGAATTTTCAATCCAATGTCTAAATATGTGACCATTCATCTCAGAGTGATAATCCCGATTGTCTATGGATTTTGAAAGAAAAATGAGCTCTGCATTCTGTATTAGTCCATGTTGTCGACTACCTGCATGAGCAATTATCAAGCGCTGTCCTTTGCTGCTAGGTATTAATCTCTTAATCTTTCCATCTGATGACTGCCATTCCCTTTGGTTAGTGTGGTGAGCATTGATCCATGTTTCATCCAAGTACACAATATCATAAACCTTGCTTGCGCACCTCTTTTACTTCACGTAAGTACTTGCTTCTCATGACTACTATATGTGGCTTCTCACAGATGATGTTTCGTCCATTGGAATACTTTCTGAATGTAAAGCCTGCAGCTCTCACATTCCTCCATAATGTAGACTTTGATATTTCAATGCTGTTGTTCTTTTTCAGCGATACTTTTAATTTTCTTATTGTAACAGTTTCATTCATACCCAACATTTTGCGAATTTCACTTCTAATAAGTTCACTGTCGAAATTATCCAACATTTTTGCTCTTCCTTGTGATTTTGTATATTTTGAACATTGACGGCCACGTGCTTGAATCCAGCGATTAAATGACCGTTAGATAAATCCAAAATGTGTCTTGTCCTATTCTCAGGGTTTTCTAAAGAATGAAATAATCTTCCTCGTTTAGCCTCTTTGCAAAAATAGTCATACATTTTTATTGCGATGTTTTGTAAACTGCAGAATTTCATTTTAAGACTCATGATAAATGTTATCGTTCCACGTCTCCACCTATGAATGAACGGAAATGGAACACACAATTTCTCGTGTTTTTTACAAGTGTCTAATTGTGTAAAAAAAAACCCACGGTAAAAGCGTGCAAACACGTCAATTTTACAGTGTATGGATTTTTACTCGCTATTTTTAACTTATAACTTAAAATACTGTAAACATTAAGTTTTGACTACATCAATGGGTCGTTATAAATTTATATAAATCAAATAAGCAACAATAATAACCAAATGATTTTTTTTATGAAATTAATTCCCTGTTGGGTTCTAATCATTATAACTTTACATGCAAATTTTGAACAACTTACAACAAGCGGTTAAAAAGCTATCGATTTTAAAAGTTGGGCACGAGTTATGAAACAAGCTATAGCACCATACATGCCAAAAGCCAAAGCAAAATATGGTCACTAGCACCTCACATGCCGATAGCCGTAGTAAAATATGAGAACTAGCACCTCACATGCCGATAGCCATAGTAAAATATGAGAACTAGCACCTCACATGCCGATAGCCATAGTAAAATATGAGCACTAGCACCTCACATGCCGATAGCCATAGTAAAATATGAGCACTAGCACCTCACATGCCGATAGCCATAGTAAAATATGAGCACTAGCACCTCACATGCCGATAGCCATAGTAAAATATGAGCAATAGCACCTCACATGCCGATAGCCATAGTAAAAAATGGGCGCTAACAATCTATTCCCTGGTGACAAAGATGTGAAGTGGTTATTTAGAAGAGGAAAAAGATAGAATAACAAAATAAACATAAATAAAACACACGCACAAACACACACATGCTAGTCTTGAAATGAAAAAAGTGAGAGAGGGAAAGATCTGAATGACGAGTAAAATGAAGGAAGAGATAACAGCTGAAAGAAGACACCGAGTGACTGACATTAACAGGCTTGCAAGGTGCACTAGGAAGATAAGATGAGAGAAAGCGGAGATTCTGCTACTTAATTGGATCTGAGTAGGAAGATAAGATGAGAGAAAGCGGAGATTCTGCTACTTAATTGGATCTGAGTAGGAAGATGGGAGAGAGGGGGATACACATAGACTGGGAGAGAGGGGGATACACATAGACTGGGAGAGAGGGGGATACACATAGACTGGGAGAGAGGGGGATACACATAGACTGGGAGAGAGGGGGATACACATAGACTGGGAGAGAGGGGGATACACATAAGATGGGAGAGAGGGGGATACACATAGACTGGGAGAGAGGGGGATACACATAGACTGGGAGAGAGGGGGATACACATAGGATGGGAGAGAGGGGGATACACATAGACTGGGGGAGAGGGGGATACACATAGACTGGGAGAGAGGAGGATACACATAGACTGGGAGAGAGGGGGATACACATAAGATGGGAGAGAGGGGGATACACATAGACTGTGAGAGAGGGGGATAAACATAGACTGGGAGAGAGGGGGATACACATAGACTGGGAGAGAGGGGGATACACATAGACTGGGAGAGAGGGGGATACACATAAGATGGGAGAGAGGGGGATACACATAGACTGGGGAGAGGGGATACACATAGACTGGGAGAGAGGGGGATACACATAGACTGGGAGAGAGGGGGTACACATAGACTGGGAGACAGGGGGATACACATAGACTGGGAGAGAGGGGGATACACATAGACTGGGAGAGAGGAGGATACACATAGACTGGGAGAGAGGGGGTACACATAGACTGGGAGACAAGGGGATACACATAGACTGGGAGAGAGGGGGATACACATAGACTGGGAGAGAGGAGGATACACATAGACTGGGAGAGAGGGGATACACATAGACTGGGAGAGAGGGTGATACACATAGACTGGGAGACAGGGGATACACATAGACTGGGAGACAGGGGGATACACATAGACTGGAGAGAGGTGGATACACATAGACTGGGAGAGAGGTGGATACACATAAGCTGGGAGAGAGGGGGATACACATAGACTGGGGGAGAGGGGGGATACACATAGACTGGGAGAGAGGGGGATACACATAGACTGGGAGAGAGGGGGTACACATAGACTGGGAGAGAGGGGGATACACATAGACTGGGAGGGAGGGGGATACACATAGACCGAGAGAGATCAGTAGATAAGTGATAGTCAGACACACTGGGAGAGATGAGTAGATAAGTGATAGTTATACAGACTGGGAGAGATGAGTAGATAAGTGATAGTTATACAGACTGGGAGAGATGAGTAGATAAGTGATAGTTATACAGACTGGGAGAGATGAGTAGATAAGTGATAGTTATACAGACTGGGAGAGATGAGTAGATAAGTGATAGTTATACAGACTGGGAGAGATGAGTAGATAAGTGACAGTCAGACAGACTGGGAGAGATGAGTAGATAAGTGATAGTCAGACAGACTGGGAGAGGTGAGTAGATAAGTGATAGTTATACAGACTGGGAGAGATGAGTAGATAAGTGATAGTTATACAGACTGGGAGAGATGAGTAGATAAGTGACAGTCAGACAGACTGGGAGAGATGAGTAGATAAGTGATAGTCAGACAGACTGGGAGAGATGAGTAGATAAGTGATAGTCAGACAGACTGGGAGAGATGAGTAGATAAGTGATAGTCAGACAGACTGGGAGAGAGGGGGATACACCTAGACTGGGACAGATGAGTAGATAAGTGACAGTCAGACAGACTGTGAGAGAGGGGGATACACCTAGACTGGGTGAGATGAGTAGATAAGTGACAGTCAGACAGACTGGGAGAGATGAGTAGATAAGTGACAGTCAGACAGACTGGGAGAGATGAGTAGATAAGTGATAGTCAGACAGACTGGGAGAGATGAGTAGATAAGTGATATTTATACAGACTGGGAGAGATGAGTAGATAAGTGATAGTCAGATAGACTGGGAGAGATGAGTAGATAAGTGATATTTATACAGACTGGGAGAGATGAGTAGATAAGTGATATTTATACAGACTGGGAGAGATGAGTAGATAAGTGATAGTCAGACAGACTGGGAGAGATGAGTAGATAAGTGATAGTTATACAGACTGGGAGAGATGAGTAGATAAGTGACAGTCAGACAGACTGGGAGAGATGAGTAGATAAGTGATAGTCAGACAGACTGGGAGAGGTGAGTAGATAAGTGATAGTTATACAGACTGGGAGAGATGAGTAGATAAGTGATAGTTATACAGACTGGGAGAGATGAGTAGATAAGTGACAGTCAGACAGACTGGGAGAGATGAGTAGATAAGTGATAGTCAGACAGACTGGGAGAGATGAGTAGATAAGTGATAGTCAGACAGACTGAGAGAGATGAGTAGATAAGTGATAGTCAGACAGACTGGGAGAGAGGGGGATACACCTAGACTGGGACAGATGAGTAGATAAGTGACAGTCAGACAGACTGTGAGAGAGGGGGATACACCTAGACTGGGTGAGATGAGTAGATAAGTGACAGTCAGACAGACTGTGAGAGAGGGGGATACACCTAGACTGGGTGAGATGAGTAGATAAGTGACAGTCAGACAGACTGGGAGAGATGAGTAGATAAGTGACAGTCAGACAGACTGGGAGAGATGAGTAGATAAGTGATAGTCAGACAGACTGGGAGAGATGAGTAGATAAGTGATATTTATACAGACTGGAGAGATGAGTAGATAAGTGATAGTCAGACAGACTGGGAGAGATGAGTAGATAAGTGATATTTATACAGACTGGGAGAGATGAGTAGATAAGTGATAGTCAGACAGACTGGGAGAGATGAGTAGATAAGTGATATTTATACAGACTGGGAGAGATGAGTAGATAAGTGATAGTCAGACAGACTGGGAGAGATGAGTAGATAAGTGATAGTCAGACAGACTGGGAGAGATGAGTAGATAAGTGATAGTCAGACAGACTGGGAGAGATGAGTAGATAAGTGATAGTCAGACAGACTGAGAGAGATGAGTAGATAAGTGATAGTCAGACAGACTGGGAGAGAGGGGGATACACCTAGACTGGGACAGATGAGTAGATAAGTGACAGTCAGACAGACTGTGAGAGAGGGGGATACACCTAGACTGGGTGAGATGAGTAGATAAGTGACAGTCAGACAGACTGTGAGAGAGGGGGATACACCTAGACTGGGTGAGATGAGTAGATAAGTGACAGTCAGACAGACTGGGAGAGATGAGTAGATAAGTGACAGTCAGACAGACTGGGAGAGATGAGTAGATAAGTGATAGTCAGACAGACTGGGAGAGATGAGTAGATAAGTGATATTTATACAGACTGGGAGAGATGAGTAGATAAGTGATAGTCAGACAGACTGGGAGAGATGAGTAGATAAGTGATAGTCAGACACACTGGGAGAGATGAGTAGATAAGTGATAGTCAGACAGACTGGGAGAGATGAGTAGATAAGTGATATTTATACAGACTGGGAGAGATGAGTAGATAAGTGATATTTATACAGACTGGGAGAGATGAGTAGATAAGTGATAGTCAGACAGACTGGGAGAGATGAGTAGATAAGTGATATTTATACAGACTGGGAGAGATGAGTAGATAAGTGATAGTCAGACAGACTGGGAGAGATGAGTAGATAAGTGATATTTATACAGACTGGGAGAGATGAGTAGATAAGTGATAGTCAGACAGACTGGAGAGATGAGTAGATAAGTGATAGTCAGACAGACTGGGAGAGATGAGTAGATAAGTGATAGTCAGACAGACTGGGAGAGATGAGTAGATAAGTGATATTTATACAGACAGGGAGAGATGAGTAGATAAGTGATAGTCAGACAGACTGGGAGAGATGAGTAGATAAGTGATATTTATACAGACTGGGAGAGATGAGTAGATAAGTGATATTTATACAGACTGGGAGAGATGAGTAGATAAGTGATAGTCAGACAGACTGGGAGAGATGAGTAGATAAGTGATATTTATACAGACTGGGAGAGATGAGTAGATAAGTGATAGTCAGACAGACTGGGAGAGATGAGTAGATAAGTGATAGTCAGACAGACTGGGAGAGATGAGTAGATAAGTGATAGTCAGACAGACTGGGAGAGATGAGTAGATAAGTGATAGTCAGACAGACTGGGAGAGATGAGTAGATAAGTGATATTTATACAGACTGGGAGAGATGAGTAGATAAGTGATATTTATACAGACTGGGAGAGATGAGTAGATAAGTGATAGTCAGACAGACTGGGAGAGATGAGTAGATAAGTGATATTTATACAGACTGGGAGAGATGAGTAGATAAGTGATAGTCAGACAGACTGGGAGAGATGAGTAGATAAGTGATAGTCAGACAGACTGGGAGAGATGAGTAGATAAGTGATATTTATACAGACAGGGAGAGATGAGTAGATAAGTGGCAGTCAGACAGACTGAGAGAGATGAGTAGACAAGCGACACAGTCAGACAGACATAGAGATGAGTAGACAAGCGACAGACAGTCAGACAGACTGGGAGAGATGAGTAGATAAGCGATAGACAGTTATCACTGTAAACCGGACGAACCCATAGGTGCTACGACATCCACCTTAAGAATCTCGAGAAAATCAGAAGAGAACCCTAGCCCACGTGCACGAACTCTGTAGCACGGCTAGGAACCCACGGTGCAGGTAGGTTTTTGTTGACAATTTTGCCCGGACTGCGACCATATTTATGACCTACTCTTTTCGATTTTAACTACCAAGGGGTCTTTAACATGCGCGAGTGCACACGGGACCTCCTGTTTACTGCCGTTATCCGAGAGGGCTAGACATCCGATCTCTCTACCAAAGAGGTCAGGGGAAGGTAACGTCATAAAGAAACAACATATTAATTATTCTTATTTTTGACAAAATCGCTACCGTTTGTGGTGAGCTTTGAACCTGGGTAGGGAGCCGCGATAGCTCAGTGGTTAGTGAACTGGACTACAAAGGACAAGAGGTAGGGTTCGATCCCAACCGACGGTTTCCGGGTTCACCCAGCCTTTAATGGGACCGGATTTCTTACTGGGAAATTAAAGCGGCACGGGCCTAATACCGACCACATTACCCCAAAAATCATGTGCCGAAGGTCTGTAAAATATATGGTCACTAACACCATATTCCCTATACGCCCCTTGGCAAGACGGGGGCACTTTACTTTACTTTACTTTTTGAACTCGGGTCCTTTCTGACCTGAGGCCGACGTCTTACCTATAGACTACCAAGTCCCCCTCCCCCAGCACAGATTATATAAAATATACAATAAGGGCCTCGAGCAAAGCTACGAAAAACAATGTAAGTAAAGTACCCCCTATACAGCGTATAGGGAATATGGTGTTAGTGAGCATAATTTTTACAGACCTTCGGCACATGATTTTTGTGGTAATGTGGTCGGTATTACGCCCGTGCCGCTTTATTTTCCCAGAAAAAATCCGGTACCCAATTAAGGCGAAACAATGTAAAATAAACATGAAATTATATATGAAGCAGCTACAATTTCGCTATTTCATGTTGATTTTTACAGTCTTTTAGTAGGTTGTTGTGTCTCTTCACGTACCCACAAAAAATCACAATTGTCTTTCCCGAGCTGTGTTAGATAGTTCTTTTTTTTTTTTTTTTTATTAGGAAAAGAAAAAAAAGTACACAAAAACACCACCACTTTAACTAAATATATGAAAAAAAATATTAAAAAATAAACAAAATCAACAGAAATTGAAGAGTCGTGTTCTCAAACACCACACAGGCATGTGGCTCAATAACATGGAGAATGTACACCAAATAAAGTCTAACAAAAACGAATACTTGCACAGAATGGACAAACTGATACAACATAAAACAACAATAAACTCGCAGATAAGATAACAAAGAAGATAAAATAATGATCTCATTAGTGGACGGTTGTTTTAACCAATCTGTGACCCGCATCCCGCTAGAAAGAAAAACCAACAGTTCGGGTACAAGTATAGAGCATGCAATCTTTGATGGATTACAAACCTGTCTGAAAGTATAGGGCCCCCATCATTGATAGATTATAGACTGTCTGAAAGTATAGGGGCCCCCCCATCTTGATAGATTACAGACTGTCTGAAAGTGTAGGGCCCCCATCTTTGATGGATTACAGACCTGTCTGAAAGTATAGGGCCCCCATCTTTGCTGGATTACAGACCTGTCTGAAAGTATAGGGCCCCCATCTTTGCTGGATTACAGACCTGTCTGAAAGTATAGAGCCCCCATCTTTGATGGATTACAGACCTGTCTGAAAGTATAGGGCCCCCCATCTTTGCTGGATTACAGACCTGTCTGAAAGTATAGAGCCCCCCCCCCCCCATCTTTGCTGGATTACAGACCTGTCTGAAAGTATAGGGCCCCCCATCTTTGCTGGATTACAAACCAACCTGTCTGAAAGTACAGGGCCCCCCCCCATCTTTAATGGATTACAAACCAACCTGTCTGAAAGTACAGGGTTCCCCCCCACCATCTTTGATGGATTACAAACCAACCTGTCTGAAAGTACAGGGTCCCCCCCCCATCTTTGATGGATTACAAACCAACCTGTCTGAAAGTACAGGGTTTCCCCCCCCCCCATCTTTGATGGATTACAAACCAACCTGTCTGAAAGTACAGGGTTCCCCCCCCCCCATCTTTGATGGATTACAAACCAACCTGTCTGAAAGTACAGGGTTCCCCCCCCCATCTTTGATGGATTACAAACCAACCTGTCTGAAAGTACAGGGTTCCCCCCCCCCCATCTTTGATGGATTACAAACCAACCTGTCTGAAAGTATAGCCCCCCCCCCCACCATCTTTGATGGATTACAAACCAACCTGTCTGAAAGTACAGGGTTCCCCCCCTCCCCCATCTTTGATGGATTACAAACCAACCTGTCTGAAAGTATAGCCCCCCCCCCCCCATCTTTGATGGATTACAAACCAACCTGTCTGAAAGTAATAGCGTCCCCCATCTTTGATGGATTACAAACCAACCTGCCTGAAAGTAATAGGGTCCCCCCATCTTTGATGGATTACAAACCAACCTGTCTGAAAGTATAGGGTCCCCCCCATCTTTAATGGATTACAAAACAACCTATCTTATTTAGAGGAGCGCATGCTGAGAATACCCCATCTCCCGGAGATACTTACAGTCTTTCATGAGAGCCATGTACAGCTGCCATGGTAACGTCTCAACTGTTATCTTCCCAGCATGGTTATCGACTCTATATCTGCACACAGCGAACACTAGTTCTTGTTATAGAAACAATGACACGGAACGCACAGTTCCCTTTCTTGTCAGCGTTCACACAGTTCTTGTCTGAGCAATAATAACAGCAGTACGTCACAAGTAATAATCACAACAGCGTCAGCTTCAGGTTGACTAGAGCTTCTATCTTAAACTAAAGTGAGGAAGAGTTGCGCTCATCGTCAACCTCAATGTCTTATTGTGATTTATTTATTAAACCCGGGGGGCAAGGTGACATATGCACGATGTATGTTAAGAGTGATCGGCGCTTTTAGAATGTCTCGCTGTGCTCTACTTAATAACATATTGGATACACACTCGAATTACAGTTTTTATTTTTAAAAAGAGAGTTACAATGATACTTTACCGTTAAATCATATACAATCATCATCAAGTACCATGCATGCTGGCGTAGGTGATCATGTCTCTCCACAACTTTCGATCTCGACAGTTATTTATCATTTCTGTTGTTGACCTTCTGCCAAGCCATTCTCTTAAGCAGTCTGGTATCTTTTCTCTTTGCTTCCCTCTATCTCTTCGTCCCTCAATTTTCCCAGTTGTTACAATATATTCCAGCTGTTCTCTTCTCATTACATGGCCAAAAAATGATGATTGTTTCTTCCTAATATTGGAAATTAGCTCTCTTTTTGCTTTGGCCTCTTTCAGAACGTTTTCATTACTCTTCTTAGCTGCCCATGGTATTCTCAACATTCTTCTGTAAAACCACATTTCATATACAATACAAGGTGTTAAAATCTACAAATACAGCACAGTTTATACAATATTGTACTATGGAAGTCTTTTATTGATTATTAGTTACATATAGAACCATCTTCATAGTGCTTAGTGCCCATTAGAATTCGGATCTTTATCCTGGCAACATAGGAACATCTCAGCATAAGTATGAACTCCGTACTTCAGTGAAGTCATCTGGGACGACTTAAAAAACTTGCCAGATTTTGCTTCAAGTAATGTGGGAGTTTTACTTTGAAGTTTGTGCCTCGCCGAGGTCGGTGTTCGGTCTACTCAACCTTCAACTTCCAACACCACAGCAGTCACTGCCACAATCATGAATTATATTGTTAGAAGCGGTTGTCCCAAGACTTTCTGATTTTGTAGACATCCTTTCTGTTATTCACCTGATGGCTACTAAAAGAATGAATAATGCTCTTCGCCATCCGCCCTTAAAGAGGACGTTAAGTGGTAGTAGATGTGTTGTGTTGCGGTTTGTTTGCGAGTTTTGACCCAACACATTCGGCTTCTGCGCGTCATTTTTTGGGTACCACGTTGGCTTCCTCTTCGGTCTCTGCTCGCTTGGCCAGACAGGACAGTTTGTTTCCAGGAGCACCACTTTGAGGTGGAGCTGAGGTTTGATCAGCTCTATTGTTCGTCGATCCTGACGCATGCAGTCAGTTATGGGTCGCTGACCGAACAGAGCTCAATTGCTGGACAGGCGTCCTGGCCCCCGTTAGTAGACGAAACTAAAATGCCACTTTATACTCCAGCAAGATCTGTGCAGCGGCACCCACCCGTAGCTCTACCAATAATCTTATACTCCAGCCATATGTGCAGTCACACCCACCCGTCGTTCTACCAATAATCTTATACTCCTGCCATGATATGTGCAGTCACACCCACCCGTAGCTCTACCAATAATCTTATACTCCAGCCATGATATGTGCAGTCACACCCACTCGTCGTTCTACCAATAATCTTATACTCCAGCTACGATCTGTGTAGTCACACCCACCCGTAGCTCTACCAATAATCTTATACTCCAGCCACGATCTGTGTAGTCACACCCACCGTCGTTCTACCAATAATCTTATACTCCAGCTACGATCTGTGTAGTCACGCCCACCCGCCGTTCTACCAATAATCGTGCATTGTTTTAAAACGCATCCAATCTAGGTGGCTCCCAATTGTAAAGGGGAATAATTAGCCGTTTTCAGTTATATCGAAGTCAAGATTAACAAATATGTAACAAAGAACTAATTAACCGATAAAATTATTGATTAGGTGGTCAGGGAGCCGCGATAACTCAGTGGTTAGTGAACTAGACTACTAAGGACAAGAATCGGGTTCGATCCTGATCGACGGCTTCCGGGTTGACCCAGCTTTAAATGGGTACCAGATTTGTTCTGAGAAAGTAAAACGGCACGGGCGTAGTACCGACCACACTACCTAAAAATCATGTGCCGAAGGTCTATATAAAATGATGGTCACCAACACCATATTCTCTATACTCTACTTAGCGTGACGGGGCACTTTACCTTTTTTAAATATATAGCGGAGGTCAAGACTAGCTACATTCATTTATATATATATCTGTACAAATACCAATTGATACTATTTGATATGTTTACGGTAAACAAACTTACAATTAAGTTACATCACACTAGTCAGCACGGTCTATGTCTATTTATCTATATGTTTACGGTAAACAAACTTACAATTCAGTTACATCACACTAGTCAGCACGGTCTATGTCTATTTATCTATATATGTTTACGGTAAACAAACTTACAATTCAGTTACATCACACTAGTCAGCACGGTCTATGTCTATTTATCTATATATGTTTACGGTAAACAAACTTACAATTCAGTTACATCACACTAGTCAGCACAGTCTATGTCTATTTATCTATATATGTTTACGGTAAACAAACTTACAATTCAGTTACATCACACTAGTCAGCACGGTCTATGTCTATTTATCTATATATGTTTACGGTAAACAAACTTACAATTCAGTTACATCACACTAGTCAGCACAGTCTATGTCTATTTATCTATATATGTTTACGGTAAACAAACTTACAATTCAGTTACATCACACTAGTCAGCACAGTCTATGTCTATTTATCTATATATGTTTACGGTAAACAAACTTACAATTCAGTTACATCACACTAGTCAGCACAGTCTATGTCTATTTATCTATATATGTTTACGGTAAACAAACTTACAATTCAGTTACATCACACTAGTCAGCACGGTCTATGTCTATTTATCTATATATGTTTACGGTAAACAAACTTACAATTCAGTTACATCACACTAGTCAGCACAGTCTATGTCTATTTATCTATATATGTTTACGGTAAACAAACTTACAATTCAGTTACATCACACTAGTCAGCACGGTCTATGTCTATTTATCTATATATGTTTACGGTAAACAAACTTACAATTCAGTTACATCACACTAGTCAGCACGGTCTATGTCTATTTATCTATATATGTTTACGGTAAACAAACTTACAATTCAGTTACATCACACTAGTCAGCACGGTCTATGTCTATTTATCTATATATGTTTACGGTAAACAAACTTACAATTCAGGTACATCACACTAGTCAGCACGGTCTATGTCTATTTATCTATATATGTTTACGGTAAACAAACTTACAATTCAGGTACATCACACTAGTCAGCACGGTCTATGTCTATTTATCTATATATTGTCCTTTCAAGCTGAAGACGACATCCAGGGTAGCCATTCTAGACTCTTGTGTCCGACGATCTTTCGTCAGACCTTGTACAGGACCTGCATTGTGTTTCGCCACACGGCTCTGTTCTGGGCGAGTTGTCCAGTTTCAGCAAGGGAGTTGATGCCTGCTGTTTTTTGTCTCTCGCCTCAGTGTTCTTTTTAGTGTTTCTCTAGATAGACCTCTTTTTCTTTTCCCCTCTGGTTCCCACTTAAGGGCTTGCTTTGAGATTATGTTGGTGTCTCTTCTCATCACATGGCCAGCATAGACCAACTTCTTCTCTTGAATATAGTGGATATCTTTGGATGCTCGGTCATTTCTCTTATTTCTGAACTAGTCTCTTATTTCTGCACTAGTCTCTTATTTCTGCACTAGTCTCTTATTTCTGCGCTAGTCTCTTATTTCTGCACTAGTCTCTTATTTCTGCGCTATTCTCTATTTCTGCGCTAGTCTCTTATTTCTGCGCTAGTCTCTTATTTCTGCACTAGTCTCTTATTTCTGCGCTATTCTCTATTTCTGCGCTATTCTCTTATTTCTGCGCTATTCTCTTATTTCTGCGCTATTCTCTTATTTCTGCACTAGTCTCTTATTTCTGCACTAGTCTCTTATTTCTGCGCTATTCTCTTATTTCTGCACTAGTCTCTTATTTCTGCACTAGTCTCTTATTTCTGCGCTATTCTCTTATTTCTGCGCTATTCTCTTATTTCTGCGCTATTCTCTTATTTCTGCGCTATTCTCTTATTTCTGCGCTAGTCTCTTATTTCTGCACTAGTCTCTTATTTCTGCGCTATTCTCTTATTTCTGCACTATTCTCTTATTTCTGCGCTAGTCTCTTATTTCTGCACTAGTCTTGAATTCATTTCATGGTATACGGTCTAAGTACAGCCAATTGGATCACAAGCAACTTAATTCATCCCAACTATTAATAATGTAATATGTCGCATGCTACGTCCAGCTAAACCACTCCTAGCACATAACACACATTACCTACTTTAAACACACATAATGCAGATAGTAATGGACATAGTCCAGATCTAGCAAAACAACTCCTAGCACAGCTGGGGGTGAAACTAAATCATTATTTTAACACAACTACACCACTCCTAGCACATAACACAAATTACCTATTCTAAACACACATAATGCGTATGTCCAGATCTAGCAAAACAACTCATAGCACAGCCGGAGGTGAAACTAAGTCATTATTTCAACACAACTACACCACTCCTAGCACAGCTGGAGGTGAAACTAAGTCATTATTTCAACACAACTACACCACTCCTAGCACAGCAGTGTAGTGCAACAAGACATACTAAACATCCTGGATCGGATACATCGACAATGTCGTCACGAATGCCCTCAACTCAAACAATATTATATATAGACTGTATCGCACTCGTACAATTTCTCTTCTTTCTTCTATCACTTGCATTTCAACTTACAATTTATCGACATAATTAATCATCTACACACTTGTGTCAACGAAAAGACACACAACCTACAACGAATGACACTCAAACAGCAATCACAATTTGAACGGAGTTATATGGTCATAGATATCCCAGATGGTACTTGCGTGCTTGTCAAGCGACCTCGCCCTGAAGTGTCGCGCTAAGTGTGACGCATGTAAGAAGACATCAAGCGGGCCGGGTCACAGCTTGCCAGGCACGTTCCCTGTTGTTTGCTTATGGTTAGTTACACCGACGACGGCTATAACGGAAACTGTCACTTTGTAGACTTGCTCGAGTTTTTAATTCTTCCCCCCCCCATGTTTTTTTAAATACTTATATATACTTTGCATTAGATACATAGACTTCTAGGAGTGTTCAGACATCATCTGTGTCTGTTTTCAATCTAATAAGGAACATTAACTCTTGTTTTCATTCATTATATCCGTGCATCAGTTATTTATCCATCTATAAAAAGAGGACTGTCTATTTGCTTTAATACGTTTAATCTAAGGTATGCTGATGATACAGTCTTAATCGCTAAGAGTGAAAATGAATTACAAGAAATGTTGGACATTATAGTGGATGAAAGCAAAAATGAAGGACTCAGCCTTAATAGCAAAAAGACAGAGGTAATGGTAACAACAAGAAAAAGTAAAAGACATCACCTCAGTGCAAAATAAAGACAAGTAGAACAATATTAAAACAGGTAAATGAATTTAAATATTTGGGAACTTTGTTAACATCAGACGGAAGATGTACAAAAGAGGTGAGATGCAGAATGGCTCAGGCATAAGCAGCTTTCCAAAAAATGAGGAAGATACTATGCGGTCCATTTTGACAATAGAAACAAGAAAAAGAGTTCTTAAATGTTATGTAGAGCCAGTCTTAACATATGGACGTGAATCATTGACAATAGGACAACAGACAAGAAAATACCTGGAGTCTGTAGAAATGTGGTTTTACAGAAGAATGTTGAGAATACCATGGACAGCTAAGAAGAGTAATGAAAATGTGCTGAAAGAGGTCATAGCAAAAACAGAGCTAATTTCCAATATTAGGAAGAAACAATCACCATTTTTTTGTTGGCTATATAATGAGAACAACTGGAATATATTGTAACAACTTGGAAAATTGAGGGACGAAGAGATAGTAGAGGAAAGCAAAGAGAAAAAATACCAGACAGCTTAAGAGAATAGCTTGGCAGAAGGTCAACAACAGAAATGATAAACAACTGTCGAGATCGAAAGTTGTAGAGAGACATGATCACCTACGCCAGCAGGCCCGGTACTTGATGATGATGACGTTAGTCAATTCATACATCTCTGTCCAACCCACACTCCTTCCACGAATCCATCTGTTCAGCCTCTTCCACCCACACACTTACCATCCAACCCACATACCAAACTACGTAGGGAGGTCAAAAAGTAATGCACACCAATTTTTTCTCGGAAACTATTCGGGCAAAATGTGTGAAATTTTCACAGATTGTAGATGAACATCCCCTTTACACTACCTATTTTTCAACATAATCTCCGTCCAAGCGTATTGCCTTACGCCAACGCGAAACTAGGTCATGAATGCCTCGTTTGTACCAAGTTTTGTCCTGCTCGCGTAGCCATTTTTTAACTGCACGGATCACATCCTCATCATTGTCAAAGTGTGTCCCACGCAGGAATTTTTTGAGTGGTCCAAACAGATGGAAATCTGAGGGAGCCAGATCAGGGCTGTAAGGAGGATGGGGCAGTACAGTCCAACCAAATTTGTTGATTGCTTCCCGTGTTACCAGACTTGTGTGAGGGCGTGCATTGTCATGTTGAAGCAACAAATCTGCAGATGGCTTATTAGACCGAACTCTGTGGAACCGCTTTTTGAGTGTTGTCAGTGTATTGATGTAAGCTGTCGAGTTCATTGTCTCACCTCTTGTCATTACATCAACAAGAATCACACCATCAATGTCCCAGAAGACAGTGATCATCACCTTTCCGGCTGATGGAGATGTTTTGAATTTTTTTCTTTTTGGTGACTGCGGATGATGCCATTCCATTGACTGCATTTTTGTTTCAGGCTCATAATAATGTGCCCACGTTTCGTCACCGGTAACAATTTTTGACAAAAACATTTCTCCTTCAACACCGAAACGCTCCAACAATTCAGAACAGAATGTTTTCCTTTGAACTCTGTGATCATTTGTTAGGCACCGAGGAACCCATCGAGCGCAAATCTTTGAATATCCGAGAGTTTTAAAAATTGCGATTGCACTTCCCTTGCTGACTGTAAGCTGCAATGCCAATTGCTGACTAGTGATACGCCTATCCTTACGAATAATGGCATCAGCCCGGTTTAACATGTCTGTGCTGGTAGCCGAGGCAACACGTCCAGAACGCGGTAAATCATGCAGCTCCACTCGTACACTTTCTGCAGCTTTAATTCTCTGAACCCAGCGACTAACTGTGCTCCTATCGACTGCAGAACATTTGTACACTGCACACAGTCGTTTATGAATGTTTGCCACAGTTTCTTTTTCCGAAACCAGAAATTCTATGACAATTCGCTGTTTGTAACGGACATTGTTGACAAGCTCCATTTTAACGGTTCATAGATTGCGTAATATTTATCATAATGCTGTGCAATTTGGTGCACATAATTGGAACATGTCATATTCCAAGTGTGCAAAATTTCAAATTCCTATCTTTATTATTAGCCGAGAAAAAAATTGGTGTGCATTACTTTTTGACCTCCCTTCAGTAAGTATACATGTACATTCGGCCGCACTGATATATAGATGATTAGAGAAGCAGACGAATACAACTTCTCCTCGTCCCATTGTTAAAGACATCAGACAGGGATGCTGGTATCCTTCATACACAGCCACTGAGCTTTTCAGTTCACCTAAGAGCTGGGCCGTGCCAAAACTACAGGCTCCCCAGCATTACATTCAACTAATATGAGTCAGCTCTGGCAGTGAGTGTGGCCTTACTCAGGACAAAGAGGACATCGCCAAGTATGTTCTTCATTCCTTAAGAGAAAAGGGGAGAGGGAGGACAATGATGAGAGACTGGGAAGCCTAAAGGTGGAAAAGGGATCTGGTCGACGGCTGAGCTTAGTGGGGAAAAGCTGATGTATTTATACATCAACACTTTACCGCTGAGCTTAGTGGGAAAAGCTGATGTATTTATAAATCAACACCTTACCGCTGAGCTTAGTGGGAAAAGCTGATGTATTTATAAATCAACACTTACCGCTGAGCTTAGTGGGAAAAGCTGATGTATTTATAAATCAACACTTTACGGAACAATCAGTTGGAATACGCTTCGAGAAATGTTGGGACGATTGGTAGAATGGGTATGCACCGATTGCAACGAAACTGATTCCATGAATAAAATAGAATAGAATAGAATAGAATAGCCGCAATCAACAACAAACAAACGATGTTCTGCTCTCGTACCCACTATGGGTGGGATACGCCCAACGACACAGCATCACCAGTCCCACAACACACCATATCAGAGTGTTAACACAGCTTACAAGTTTACATTACCATTTTACCCCCCCCCCCCCCCCAATATCTACACATTCTGTGCAAGAAGCAGCCGCCCCTTCTGCGGGCTGCGACAGAA